>JBBPMD010000226.1:0-36771 GCA_038090095.1 Zangia roseola
ACAAGGACATTCCCATCCTGTAATGAGGTTCAATGTAAGAATTATCCCGTAGCGGGTGAAAGCCACTACTTACCTTACAAACCCACCCAAACCGAATTTTCCCCCCCAATCACAAAGGCCTTCAGCCCGCTCCCAGTCGTCGGTATCAGGGAGCGTTTTACCCCATATGATCAGATCTTGCGTATCAAATGTACCGTATGGAATTCTCGCAGCACTCTGGCCGTCAAAGTATGCGACTTTGATGGCTCGAGTGGTCGCAAGGGTGTGAATCCAGCAGTCTGACCCGGCGCGGTCGAGCAAGTCATCCTGGCAAAAAAAATGGGAATGTTCAGGACTTGTCGCAACCCATCCTACGCCATGTGGTAGCTCGCTGAGACTTGTGCCGTGGTAGAAAATGGTTCCCGTCGGAATGACCCCAGGCACGATGTTATGTCCTGATCGAAACAGATAAATCGGTTTCAATGGTTTATAGAATGAGAGAACCACGTACCATTTCTCATACGCGTATTGGGCCAACGTTGAAGCAACGAGTGCACGGTCTCGAACACCAAGTGATCAGCGACATTGGGGTTGGGCGGCGTGTTGAGGTTCCATTCTCGAGAAACCTTGCCGTCGAGGATGCGTGCGCCATCATCTTGCCATGAGTCCATTGGAGTAACATTTAATGGCACCTGGACCGCAAATGCAGAGGCCAAACCAGTTGCGACAAGGCAGGCAAGACCTACGCGCAGCATATCGAAAAATGCGTATGGAGGTTAAAACTGGGCAGTTCCACAACGGCTCGTCACCAAATATTTGTACTTACGTAGGAGAATCATACTTGCTGTCAGTTGGGCTCGGCTGCGACACTGGTCATATCGGGAAAGCAGCTAACCTAACATGAAAGTTTGAGCCTGAAGTATGTGCGACATTTGACGATCAACGAACGGACCTCGTGAGACGGACCGTCATTGGTTGATCGATGTCGGTGAGCGCTTGAACGTCTAAGTAATCGCCAAAGAGAAACGGCATGAGTTACACCGGCGGGCTCCTTTCGACGGACGTTGCCAGTGGTATAATATCGGCTAATTTTCTGATACGGGAACCCTGTAATCGACATATGCCATGGGAATGATCGGATGGAAGGTCATTAGTAACGGTGTGGCATGAAAGTAAATATTGGTCTAGGAAATTCCACCAAGAACCTCAGGCTGTGGGTATGGTTTCGTGGTGGCGAAAAGCTACTAAAAACATCTTAATCGACAGGACTAACGGGGGACCGCCGACTAGGTGGAGGAAACCTTTCTATGATCTCACGGGTTTATAATATAATAGTGACTATATGGAGTAAATTAAACAAGTCCAAACACAATCTGTGGCTGCAGGTCGTGTTGGATATCGCACTCGACCATCGCCGCCATCATGAAGCTCGTGAGGTGAATATCTTTCTTTCGTGTGCGTTCTCAAGCTTTAACCTGACCATAGAACCAACTTCATCCATTTTGCTCTCGGAAAGCTCAGAAAACATAACGCTGATGCCTATTTTCTTTGATTTATCACATCAGATTTTTGATGAAATTGAACAATGAAACCGTCTCCATCGAGCTCAAGAATGGATCGGTCGTGCATGGGACTATCACTGGTGCGTTTATCTTTGTTGTTGGGTCGATATGTCCCGCTAAATACCCTGTGATAGGCGTCGATATGCAGATGAATACGCATCTTAAAACGGTTAAAGTCACGACGCGTAACCGCGATCCCGTGTCCCTCGACTCGCTGTCCATCCGTGGAAACAATGTCCGTTACTTCATCCTTCCTGATGCACTCCCCTTGGACACCCTGCTTGTCGACGATGCCCCAAAACCAAAGGGAAGGAAAAAGGAAGACACTCGTGGTCGCGGTCGTGGAAGGGTATTGGACCGAGGACGCGGACGAGGTAGAGGTCGTGGGCGGGGACGAGGGGGATTCTAATCGACCACACGGGAGAATGTTGTGGGGGTGCCCATCGCTCATCGCACGTTCTCCGCTTGTGAAAATATCGTCCAAGCTCACGGAGAGCTTGGTTTGTATCCTTTACTATCGTCGATACTTGTTTTTTTTTTTGCTATCTAAGACGCGTGGAGTGGCTGTGTCCAGGTTACTTTGATGTTTTTGAAAAGGTTCGTGTCGACGTCGACGAGGACACTACCTCCAACTATCCGCCAGATCTTAGCCTCAGGAAAACCCACTGCGGGTAATGTTCATATTCATGGCTGGGTCAAGTCTGTGAGACGGCAGAAGAACGTCACTTTTGCGGTCGTCAACGATGGTAGCTGTGCTTCAGGACTTCAAACAGTCTTGAGCAATAGCCTGGATGCAAACTTTCAAGGGTACATCTTTTTCATTGTACCAATGTTCTCCTTCACCTTTGACGCGTGCAAACCTTGCAGTCTAACCAACGGCGCAAGTGTGCGCATGACCGGGACCATTGTAAACAGCCCGGGAGCCGGCCAAGCACACGAACTCCAAGTAGATTCGCTGGACATCCTCGGCGAGTGCAATCCAGATGTCGGCCTTCGCTCATTTGACCCTTGTCTACTTTTTGCTCAAGCCCGTCTCTAGGTATACCCGATCCAGAAACAAACCCTTACATTGGAGTACCTCCGAGACCACGCTCACCTGCGTCCCCGAACCGACGCGAACGCAGCCATGCTACGCCTCCGCAACTCGCTCGTCCAATCTCTTCATACCTTTTTCGAGGTGTGTCCCATCCCTGAGCAACGAGACCCCTGACCGGAAGCGATATAGAAACACGACTTTTGCTACGCACACACGCCCATCCTCACATCCAGCGACTGCGAAGGCGCGGGAGAGACCTTTCGTGTCACGCCCTCCCCCACATCCTCCCAAGACACGTCGGCCTCAGAATCCGCATCGCCGGATTCCCATCTCGACTTTTTCTCCAAGCCAGCCTACCTGACGGTATCGTCTCAACTCCATCTCGAAGCCCTCGCGTCGTCGCTCGCCCGCGTGTACACGCTCTCGCCGTGCTTCCGTGCCGAACGGTCACAAACAAACCGGCATCTTGCAGAGTTTTGGATGCTCGAGGCAGAGTGGGCATGGACGAAGTCAGTCGGGGACATATGTGACGTGGTTGAGGCCTGCGTCAAGGACGCGCTGTGTGCTGGACGGGACGAGCGCGCGTTGCTCGCCAAAGGGGTAGCTGGACAAGAGGAACGACTCAAGAGCCAAGAGAGTGCTGCGTCCTCCGACCCATGGACCCGAATGACCTACACCGAAGCGATTTCTGAACTGCAAAAGTATCACGCGTCCCCCGCGTCACGAGCTCGACCGTTTACATTCGAGCCTACATGGGGTCAGGGGCTGCAAAGTGAGCATGAAAAGTGGATTAGCGAGGTGCTTGTGAAGGGGCCAGTGTTCGTCATGGATTACCCGAGCGCGTTGAAGCCGTTTTACATGCGAGTGAACGAGGACGAGAGGACGGTCGCGTGCTTTGACCTTTTGGTCCCGTTCGTCGGCGAGTTGGTTGGTGGTTCGTTGAGGGAGGAACGATTAGAGCCGCTTCAGCAACGCATGGCTTCCCATGGGCTGGATCCTACTGGAAACGAGTACAGGTGGTACGTGGATCTCAGAAAGTACGGGAGTACACCACATGGTGGATTTGGACTGGGGTTCGAGCGACTCGTCAGTTGGGTAAGCGGGATCGAAAACGTTCGAGAGTGCATTGCAATGCCGAGGTGGGCCAAAAGAATGCTACTGTAGCACACGCATACCCACTGCTATATAGTCCATAGTTATTGTGACAGTGATTATCCATTGAGAATGACAGTAGTCCAGAAAAGTTATAACAGTTGTCCAAAAGAAAGCACAGGTAGCGAATGCTTGACTACATGTCCGTTGAAGTGCGTTCGTCAATTTGTGACCGAATTTTTATGCAGGGTCCGCGAAACCAATACGAGTATTGGCGACATCGAAAATGGTGTAAACATTCTGGAGGAAGACATCACCGATGATCCAGTACGCTACAAGACGAAACATTTAGCAAACTGTCGACGTGCTTGAAGAAGTAGGAGATACATACGGCTGCCCCCGCCGGCAAGACCAGCTACACAATCCGACGAGCCCTCAGAAACTGGTCCGAGATTGAAAGTAGAGGAGGAAACAGTGAAGTTACGGGAACCAAGGGTCAGCGTCGGGGCGAGCGAACCAACAGTATCGCATGGAACTGAACCACATGTAAGTAGATGCTGGACGCCACACGATGAAATAACATACCGGACCAGACCCCACCCCCGATATCGGTGGCGTTCGCGACATTGGCATAGAAATCCTGCGCAATATCGTCGGTCGTGACGATCAGGGTCGTCCCCGAGTCCACAATCGCCTGTGCATAGGAGGTCTTATTGACCACAACGACATCGGGCGTATGATTCAAGCCGGGACGAGAAAGGCCAGCAAGTCGGATTTGCCAATACGCTGGAAGAGATACGTTGACATACTCTATCGTCGATTCTTGATACATATCCGTGTTCGTCCCGCCTATAGTAAGTTCACTCTTTCCAGATTCAGAGGAAAGGGCGAGGCCGAACACGCCTTGCGGCAAAACACCGTTGGACCACATGGTCTGGAACACAGACGGCGTGCCGAAGGAAGATATCAGGGAAAAACCCAGGCCGAGCAGTCCGTCTGGGCGGAAAGTAGGACTCTGGAACCCCGTGGAGTAGGTTGTGGCAGCACCAAAGGTCTGGTTCATAGCCTGGACATGAGGTGATAGATCAAACAAACCTAACTTTGGCAACGTGATGGTCATACCTCATATCCGCCCATGTACACGTTGTCGACATATTGCGTGCCATTCACATTCGACCCGTCACGATATGTCATCGTGAAGGTCTCGCCAAGATTAACAAAAGTGGAAGAAGCTGTGGAGTCGTATCGTGCATGTCCGTCGCAAGTTCCGTCACAAGTTTTGTCCGGGAGGACTAGATCTGCTGAACCAGTGTCGAAGTCGACTGTAAAAACGGCAAAGATATGGGTCCAGGGATGCAAAATAAATGGGCTGGGAGTACCTGTGAAATTCTGCGGGGGCGTCCCGACACTGATGGCACCCATCCACATGTTGGAATTGACCTCGGAGAGGGATATATCGCTTCGCTTGACGTGACAACCTCGGGAAGTAGCATCCCTGTCTCGACGCCGCTTCACCAGCTTTCCTGTTGGCCAGATTGTTCCAGCGGCGCTGACTTTTTGACAAGCCGTGAAAGGATCCGTGCTGACCGCTGAGATAGCCTGTGCCAAAGGATGGGGGGAACCAGTGTTTGATTCGTAAGCAGCAAGCGTGGCACGATATTTCCTTGATACAAGATTAATTCAACGTCACAAGATAGAGATTTGATTTTAAAAAAGAAATTATAGCCGTCGAGCTGGGCTCAGCATGGACGAAACGACTCACGTTACAATGTTGGCTACGTTGGCCTTTAGGAAACCCAAGTTGACACGGCCGCCTGCGGCGGTGTTAGCGCGAGTGGCAAGACTGCGCGAGTTAAGGTTTGGAGATTGGGTAAGGAGTAACTTCCGTTGGAGGGGGACTCGAACCACACTTCTAGTGGGTTGGTCTAGTGCGAATGATGTGAGCAGAAGGGAGAACACAGAAAGGAGTGAGAGAATGTGCATCGTGACGGGTATAGAACGATGGAACCACCCAAGTACTAATTATGTAGTCGGACGAGGAGTGGTCTTTCATTGTAACGTAAATGACCATCAAGTGGACCAACTTACGAAGTCGAAGGCATCCTCGAGTCGGGCCGCTTCGGGACTTCCGATGTAACCGGACGTTTCAGCTGTCAAATTGACCCTACAATCCTCCACTTGGTCTAGTCACGTCGCGTTGATCTTACAGTCTCATCGCACAAAAGAAGATACAACTTTTGTTTTGGTGTATGGAAACTACATGACAAAAGAAAATCACCAAGCGGCATCCTCGGCCTGAGCATCGGCTTGGAAAGCAGCAGGCTCTTGGGCATAAACAGGCTCCTCCGCTGCCGGCGCCACCGCCGCTGCAGCAGGGACCACCGCAGGTTCTCTTGATTCGGACGAAGGCTCGGAAACGATCTTGTCGACAGGTGGCTCCAAGATTTGCACGGAATCAGGAAGGGGTTTCCTAGGACCAACCTGCCCTTCGGGATCCCAGCCCTTCATGCTAAGTGGAGAGATCAGACCATAATAGGCGCTACACATGGCGGAGCTCACATTTTGACTTTGATACCAAGGACGCCCTGCTTCAGCAGCACATGTCGCACAGCGTGATCGACAAAGTCACGAACAGGCTGACCAGAGTGGATCATGAACCCGTCAGTGAACTTCATAGACTTGGCACGGGCAGCACGAAGTTTGCCGGAAACGACAACTTCACAGCCTTTTGCGCCAGACTCCATAACGAAACGAAGGACACCATAACAAGCTCTGCAATTCGATTTAGACAAAAATCTAGTACAGATCGGCATCGACTTGCCTCCTGACAGCAAGACCGCCGAGAAGCTTGTATCGCAAGCTCTCGCACTGCGCAATCGCAGAGAGTCCACGGTGCTGGACCTTTTCGGCGTACAATTCGAGTGAGTTCTCTGGGAACTTGAAACGTTTTTGAACGAGAGCAGTCAGCTCGCGGATACGGCGAGCCTTTTCACCAAGAACCTCTTGCGTATGAGTGGCACGGATGATGATCTAACGGTTTTATGTGGTCATCATAAAAGTAGGGTAAGTAAGGCAAGTACCTCAGTGCGTGCATGGGTGACACGGACATCACAGCCAGAGTAACCTTCCTCCGCGAGTTCACGAGTGAAGAATTCATTGAGTTCGGCGCGGAAAACACCATCGGCGACGAACTTGCGCTTTTTGCTGATTTGAGCGGACATATTGGGGATGGGACGTGTCTATGATCGAGCGAGATAAGCCATCCAAATCAGAGAACCATCATCCACCACAACGAGCCCATGTCTCCAGAATAAAGCACAGGCTACGTCGAGTATGCACGCAAACCCATTGAATCAAGGGCACGAACCTTGCTTAATGTACGTTGCTGACGCCGGGCGTGGTGATGAGCTCGACACACGTCGGTATGCCTTCTAATTTAACTTCATGCTCCGCTTCAAATCCTTACCATTTTCACTTTTACCCCTGAGTTCAGGCTGGTAATGCTTCAGCACAAGACTGTATGTAATGCGACATTTCCTGGTCCAGGACAAGGGTAACTTTACTGCGTAGTTGCTCTGACTTGCATTGCTCCATCGTTATATCACCCCCTTCAAGTTGTCGCATGACTGAACCGTCGGTCCGGACGAGCCTGTCCCTTCGGGCCGCTAGCTCAAACCTACGATCCTAGGTTGGCCCTCTTCTTCAACGCGTACAGTTAACTGTACTTGCTTCTCCTTCCCCACACACCCCGGCCCACCGCCCCGCCGACTCCGTTTTCACAGTCTATAAATCTAGGGAGGGGGGACGGTGTGAAAACAAGGCTCCGATATCGTTCCATCATAATCTCCCCCCTCGTACCTCCTGTCGCCACTAACCATGTCCCGAAGGATCACCCGTTTCGAAACGCACGGTGTGGTCATTTTTGTGTCCCAAGCATAGTTCCCACTCACGATCTCGACAGATGTTCGTTTCCCGACATCACTGTCGGGAGATGGTACAGATGCGATGTAAGTTTCGCGAAACACCTCTATGGCTGACGCTGAGTCCGGTGGCGTCGCCAGGAACACCGAGTGCGACTACTCGTCCGCCTACGTCTCCATCTTTACCGATGGAGAATCCCCTCTCGTCGGACATGGCATGACATTTACTATCGGTCGTGGAAATGAAATCGTAAGTCGGACTTCCTGCTTCGTTTGAGGAAATCTCATACCGTTCTCAGGTCTGTCAGGCAATCGCGGCGCTGGCTAACAAACTCATCGGCCGTGATTCAGAGGAGCTTTTCAAGAGCATGGGGAAAACTTGGGATTGGTTGTCATCTGATCCACAACTGCGATGGTAAGTATTTTTATTGCGAAGGTGATGCCGCGACGTTGTGAGGGCTGACGTGTATGATAAACAGGATCGGCCCCGAAAAGGGTGTTATTCATATTGCGGCGGGTGCTGTGAACAACGCGCTCTGGGACATGTTCGCCCGCACTCGAGGAAAACCAGTCTGGAAGCTTGTGGTAGACATGACACCAGTCAGTACATAGTCCGCGGCAACTCGACTATTCGGTGCTCATTGATATTATGTTCCTCAGGAAGAGCTTGTTGACGCAACTGCATTCCGTTACATTACAGACGCCATCACACGTGATGAAGCTGTTGCTTTACTCAAAGCGAAAGAAGCAGGGAAGAAAGAGCGTGAAACCACCGTCAGACAACTTGGGTAAGCGATTACTCCATCTGTCTGTAAACATGAGAACTTTATCAGTTTCTAGATATCCCGCCTATGTCACTTCAGCCGGCTGGCTCGGTGCGCAGCTAACCTTTTGAAACGAAACTCCACTAACCGTTCGGCAAACGTATAGGCTATTCAGACGAAAAGGTTTCCCGGCTCACAAAGGAAGCCGTCACTGCTGGTTTTAACCACTTTAAGATGAAAGTTGGAGCAAATGTCGAATCTGATCTCCGCCGTGGAATGATTATCCGCTCTATCATCGACGACCCGCAATACCTCCCACCCGGTTCCAAGGGCCGTGATCCGACGAGTCCTGAGCTTCGGGATAAAAATGCGGGTCCAACCGGGGCTGTGTTGATGATCGATGCCAACCAAGTGTGGGACGTTCCTCAGGCCGTCGAGTATGTGAAGAAGCTCGAGGCTATCAAGCCTTGGTCAGTATACTTGCTTCGATTTTCGTAAGATAACGCACCCACGCCTACCACAGGTTCATCGAAGAGCCAACTGCACCAGACGACATCATAGGCCACGCTACCATCCGCAAGGCATTGAAGCCTCATGGCATCGGCGTTGCCACCGGCGAACACGCCCACAATCGCATGGTCTTCAAGCAGCTCTTGCAAGCCGAAGCCATCGACGTGTGTCAAATCGATTCCTGCCGTCTAGCAGGTGTTAGTGAAGTCCTAAGTGTCCTTCTCATGGCTGCAAAGTACGGACCAGTGTCCGCGTTCGCCCATACAAACATATGCTGACACGCACGTATCAGATTCGGCGTGCCCGTCTGCCCACATGCAGGTGGTGTGGGTCTCTGCGAATACGTCATTCACCTCAGGCAAGCCCGCTTTATGAATTCCTCTCCGTTGATTCGCCGATACTCATGCCTTTTTCTTGTTAGCTTGATCGATTATATCGCCGTCTCTGGCACGATGGAACGTAACGTGCTCGAGTTCGTGGACCACCTGCACGAACACTTCCTTTATCCTTGCTCGATCAACGCCCAAGGCCGTTACAACGTCCCTTCGAATCCGGCCGAGGGATACAGGTAAGTTGGTTCTTGCTTGGCTCGCTTGTCGACGGTGTTCTGAGTATGGATACGCAATTGCCAGTATCGAGATGCACAAACAGAGCATCGCGGAGTATGAGTGGCCGAATGGGTTATATTGGGTCAAGGCCAAGGGCGGCGAACTCTGAAATAAAGAATGATGTATCCTTTGGGAGGGTGAAGCATGTATTATTACTGTATTACGAAGTGAGGACAGCTTCGATGAGTCGATGGCCGCGATGAATAGAACGTATGTATATAACAAGGTTTCGTTGGCATGGTGCAGCAACGATTCGAAGGCAACAGCGATAACGGATCGGGGCTACCCGCACGCTTTACAGCTCCTGAATACAGGCCGGTTATGTTACGACAACATGTACCTGCAAGGATTCGTGTCCATTGAACGTCACATCACACGGATAGTAGACTAAAAGTAACGTGTCGAACACGAGTAGGTAGAACAGCAAAGAACAACAGATCCCTTGATCGTTTACAAGCGGACATGCACTAATTTGTATAGATATAGGTGCAAACCGCGGGGCGGGAATTACTACACGGTCAAGCAAGAAAAAGCGCTACAGGTAGATGTATCATCGCAAATCGAACCGATCCAACCAAACACGAGCGCCTACATGGTTTGGTAACTCCCTGGAAATATGTTTGAGCGTTAATGGTAGAAGAATCGCTGAGAAACGCACATATGCGCGCCTGCCAATCTCCGCTTCCAGTGGCCAAAATGTTGCCCGCGGGGCTGAGATCTATCGATATCACTGGACAACGGTTCAAATTCATAATACATAATCACTTTGCAGATACCCACCAGAATTCTTGTGCCCTTGAAGCATACACTGCACAGTTGCAGAGTGCGAGTCCCAGAATTGCACGCCACGGTCCTTGGACCCTGAAACAACCCACTGCCCATCGTGTGATACGGCAACGGACAAGACGTAGTCCTATCGAAGACCGTGAGTACACAACTAACCACCGACAGCGCAACGCACCGTATGCCCCATGAAGTTCATGGTGCACTGGCTTGATTTCTCCATGTCCTTCTTGCCGTTTGCGGTGGCGTCCTTTCGTTTGGCTCCATTCACCAGGCCGCTCACATCCCAATATTTCAACGTTTTATCCAAGCTGCCGCTTACCAAACCCTTGCCATCGGGAGTAAAAGCTACGCTGTAGACGCTATCCCTGTGTCCACGCAATCGCTCGATCAGCATGCCAGTAGTAACGTCCCAGATTCGGACGACCGTATCAAGGCTGCCTGCAGCAACGAGTTGTCCATTGGGAGATATGGCAACAGAGGTCACTCCCGCATCGTTATTCAACGAATCGGGATCGTTGATCGTGAGGACCTTGGATGAGCCATCGACCATATCCCAGATTCGAGCCGTTTTGTCGCCCGAACCCGAGACGATAAGGCGGCCATCCAATGAAAAGTCGAGAGAGTAAATTTCCTGTTGATGACCATCGAAGACATTTCGGATGCGTTTCTTGGCAATGTCCCAAATCTGAGAGATGAATTCAAAAATCTGGCCTACCAAAAAAGATCACTACCTACTCGTATTTGTTTATCTTCAGCACCCGTAGCAAGGTATTTACCGTCAGGGCTGAAGCATACGCTGCGGATATATAAATCTCCAGCTTTTCCGGCAGTTTCATCAGCAAGGACACTAAAGAGCATGTAAAATAACTACTCTAGACTCGGGGAGAAAGTAAATTAAAACGCACCACGTCTTCGCACCGGTTTTAGTATCGTAGATCTGTGCCGTACGATTGCATCCGGTTGCAAGGAACTTCCCGTCTGCGGAGAATCGCACACAGCACACGACACTGTTTTGCAGAAGTCAGCTACAATCATGTATCGGGAGTGAGGTTATCTTACCTCTCGTGCATGAGGGTGTGTACCAAAGCCACATCAAGCACCCGTTTCACTTTTGGGTTAAAAACTGCAAACCAATCACTACCCTCTTTTTTCAATTCGGGCGGGACATTGTGCGGATCAAGGTCATCTGGAAACTGACCGCCGTTTGATGTGTTGTTAACCGGAGCTAGCGAGCTCGAAGTTGGAGGCGGCTCGGCGGGGCCAGAAGGCGGAGGGTTTCCAGGTCCCGGAGGGTATGGTGCATGCGCTGACGGGGGTGGAGGAAGACCAGGGCCTTGGAAAGTCGGAGGGCCCGCTGGTGCAGAAAGCTTCGGTGTTGGTCCGGGAACAAGAGATGGGCTATAATGATCTATGACAGATAGGGAGGGGGATAAGGGAGTGCGATACCTATGAGGAGGCGGGGAACGTGTGGAGCTGGGAAAGAGATGTTTACCTGGACGGTCACCCTTCATACGTTCCGTCTTGATACGCTTCGGGTCACGAACTTCGACTGGGCGTTCACGGTCGCGATCGCGTTGCTCACGCTCACGATCCCGAATTTCCCGCTCACGATCGCGATCAGCGCGTTCTCGGTCTTTCTCGCGTTCTCGATCGCGGTCTCGGTCTCGGTCACGACCATAATAGGGGTCGCTGTAGGACCCGGGACCGGTGGCGGGAAGCACACCAGGTACAGATGACGGGGGCGCAGGTGGACCGGATGGACCAACTGAAGCAGGGCCGACAGTGGGGTGGGGCGGCGGATTTGCGGGGATGCCCTGGCGGGCAGCATGGAGCTCTGCCCGCAAGCGAGAAAGCTCTTCTTCATATTGTTGTCGTATTTTTCCGTGTTGAGATTCGAGTTCGTAGAGGGACTGGCGGATGATGTTTAGCTCGTTGATTTGGGAGGTGACTGGGAAGGGGATGAGGCTAATCGGTAAACGTGATAGAAAATGAGAACCTTTAGACTCGTATTCATCTCGCTGATTTCTCAAAAGACCCAAATCGGATGTGAGAACATCAAATTCCTGGCGAATGGTATCAAAGGCCTCATTGAGCCTGGCGTGAGTATGCTGGCTTGGCCCCTGAGCGGGGGGGCCCGTCGGCTGGAGACTTCTGTGCTAATTAAAAATGGGCATGTTAGATAAATTCGAGGGAAGGCGTGATGAGAGAGAGAAATGACGATTCAGGGCGGCCAGAAATTTTGCGTGTGCTGGCAGAAGGGCGATATGGGGGTTCGGAGAGTGGGAGGGAACATGGTGGGTGGAATTGGGTGGAATTTTGGGGAGGGGAAGGAGGGAGGGGAGAAAAGAGGACTTACGTTGTAAATAGTGGAAGACATGGAGGAGGTTGGGAACGTTCGGAGTGGGTGTTGATCATCGCCCTTTATAACAAACGCTGGTGTTGGACCCTGCACTCCCTTTTGTTTCCCACGTTTGACGTTCCCGGCGGCATGTCCATTTCTAGAACCACTTCCACAGCAGGCACAGTCACATGATATTGAAACTACAAATCGGGAGAAATTATTTAAAATTATTTAAACCCAGCGACGGTTCTCCTTGTTGATGCGCACCTCACTGCTCGTCCAGGGTTGCGGCATTCGGTCGCCAGTTGGAATCGCGTGTTTTGTGTTTGAACTTTGGAGACCGCACGGCTCCGCTCGTACTACGCTATCTACCCAGTTACTTATGTAGATGCAGGCATTTGTTCTCTTCTGTACTCGCGGCCGTTCTGATACATTGCGACGTCACGGCCATATGCTGGCATTCTTCTCGGAATGACATTTCAAGTGTATCAGTCTGCAGCTGGAATATAATGGTTGGACGTCCGACATCAAATTCGCGGTAGTCCAACACATCACCTAATTCAGGACTCAACTTTGTTCCTCTGCTACCACCCAGTTGAACATTCACTCAAGTAAGCCTCATTTGATTCCTCCGAATAGCCATATCCTGACCATGCTTCCACTGAGCTTTCTGCTTCATCATCCATGTCGTACAACTTAGATCCTTTAACTGCACCCGCCTACTCTGTCAAGGAAGGAAATGGCTGGCTGGCAGTCTTCAATCCCGACGCGCGTCGTCAGATGGACGTACAGCTCCGCGCGGCTTATACCCACGATGGGTGTGTCACGAGGAGACTTTTCCATTTCCAGCTGATCATCCACCAGGGTCGTCTGCTGCGTGAAATTCTCCTCGGATGGATCATTGCTCGCCGTCGGAACTGACAATGCGATCATATTGTACAACACCGAGCGGCAGACAAAACTGACGTGAGTACCCGTGATAGTCATCATTTCCCTTTCCGTAGTCACGCGTGGGTTTTCGTCCAGCTTCTTGCTTGACGGTGAACAGACATTCAAGCCAAACCACGCCCGGAGTGTTATCATAAGTCCAGATAACAAATTACTCATAGCGGGGTCTGAGGACACATACATCCGAGTCCGTGACCATCCGTACCGTGACTAGGCGTCTTTCTGACAGGAAGCTGCAGGTTTGGAATGCCGAGACAGGTGGATTCCTTCGAACTTTGAGCGGACATACCGGCGAGGTTTATGCGCTGGCATTCACGACCGACTCTCAATCTCTGTTCTCCGCATCAGGTGATCGTACGGTCCGACTTTGGGATGCAACACAGTTCTCCGCCGACGTGACTCAACTACCCGAAACCACCTGCCGCGTTCTTTGCCCCGCAAGCCCAGAAGAGAAGTCAGGGAAGAAGGTCGTCTTCACCTCGGTTGCGGTTGACTCCACCGGATTGTTTGTTGCCGCTGGATCCCTCGATGGCGTAGTTCGAGTTTGGAACGTCTCCTCAGACTCGAAGAATGGGGAGCCGATTGGTATGCTCCATGGACATTCGGACGGAGTCTATAGCGTCCAGTTTCTGCCAAGCGGCCTGGGAGACTCCTCTATGTGTCTTGCTACTGCTAGCCTCGACCACACATTGAAGTGCTGGGAACTTCGGCCGGATGAGAAGCAATTTGTTTGCAAAAAGACGTTGAGTGGACACAAGGCAAGGTCTTCTATCCATTTGGCAAATTCAGCGGGCTCAAATGATTCGTAGGATGCTGTTCTGTCAGTGTCGTCGCTACAAGTGGGGCGAGAACAGCGTCTTGCGTCATCGTCCCGGGATGGGACAGTCCGCCTCTGGGACTTGAGGAGTGGTATCCCATATTTCATGATCCAGGGACACACAAACACTGGTGCGCAATTCTCCTCTTGATCCACATCCCACATCACTTTTTGACACGCGTTCTACGCTTCCTTAAGTTACTTCTGTTGACCTCAGTAGTGACGGGTCGACCCTCGCTTCTGGAAGTGGAGACCATCAAGTGCGGATCTGTGAGTTCCGTCTCAAACCTAGTGTCTATCAGCTACTCAAGTGCACTTCGCTTCGATGAAGGGAAGTACGTTCTACAATGATGTCAACGGAGCTCCTGTTTGCCGCACACTGGCATGCGAAATTCGCAAATACACGAGGTTCTGCGTAAGGGGCGGAGGATTCGATGAGTAAATTGTGGGCCGCAGGTGACTCTACGGATTTCTTTCGAGGACTTTTTTAATATCATACTTGATCCACCTACTTACGCACGTTGTTGTGGATAGTTGGCTTACCTAATAGAGGACTTTGATTGGTTTCGCCGTTATGTGTCCGCTGTAGTTATCCAGCATGGTCCTTGTCCTCATTATCGGTGACCTTCATATCCCTCATCGTGCACACGATCTTCCCGCCAAATTCCGGAAACTCTTGGTCCCAGGAAAGATTCAACAAATATTATGCACAGGCAACGTCTGTGACCGAGAAACTTACGAATACCTACGCACCGTAGCGTCTGACGTGTGCGTCGTCAGAGGGGACTATGACGAGGTACGCCCCTATTCTCCAAGCAAGTGGTACACGCCATGCTCCTCATTACCTTTTGACATCTGACATCGTTCTGCAGAACCCCACCTTCCCGCCCTCGACGACAGTGGTGCATACACCGATCCGTATTGGCATCGTGCACGGACACCAATGCGTTCCGACGGGCGATCTCGATGCGCTGAGTGCCATCGCACGCCAGATGGATGTGGATGTGCTCGTGTCGGGTCACACGCATACGTGAGTTGCCTTGTTGTTCATGTCCCCTTCTTTCCCTGGCCCTTGCGTGCGTGCGCGCAGAGCGTCGTACCCGCGCATTCCAAGCGTCTATCCTTCCGCCCTCATATATTGTGACAAGTGGCTGAATGGGACCCCTAGGTTCCAAGCCATCGAATACGATGGTCGGTTCTTTGTCAACCCCGGTTCAGCAACCGGTGCATGGACAAGTCTAAATAACAGGTAACTATCCCATCCTCGCATCATCGTCTCAAGGGCAATGCTTTCTGACGACAACGCGCCCCACCAGTGATCCCACCCCCTCGTTCGCACTCATGGACATTCAAGGTGCCGTGGTCGTCACATATGTCTACCAGCTCGTAGAGGGTGAAGTACGCGTGGAAAAGATCGAGTATAGGAAGGAAGTCGAGCCGGTCAAGCCTGCTGTCGCACCGCCACCGCTCGCCCAAACCAATTCAGTCTACTCGGGTGCGAGCAGTGGGTTCGGGCCGTCAAGCCCAGGGAGTCCACAAGCGACGCAGGGTGTGTGGTAGTGGCCATTGGTTTTTGGGCACGCAGCGCTGCCAAATGTTGCTGGGGAGCAGGATAAGCCAGAGTTTAGTTTCATGGTGCGATATTGCTGATTTGGACGTATGTTGGGTGAGATGCCCTCGATGATCAGATCTCTGTATCTTTTACGACTATGCCCGAGGGAATTGCCTGTGTAAGGTGCAAAGTGGAAAATGTGAGCGAAAAACAAATGTCCCTGGCAGGAATTGAACCTGCGGCGCCACAGTTCTGTGAGATCCACAATGTGGCGATTTAACCACTAATCGACAAGGACTCGGTTGGAAAGATGCGAAAAACTACTAGCCGGTCGTGATAGCGATTAAACATCCACATTTTCATGTTCGAACACTAACACGTAGGTTTTGCGGGCACTAATAACATTTTCACCGTTGAAGGTTGTCATATTGGCCCGACCGACGTATCCGAGTCAGCCAAAGATAAAACAACACATCCTCTCAGGCAGACATGAATCTGTGAGTCTCATTTATTTCGGAGCTTCTGACTGAATATTTTATTTTGAGCCTTCAGGTTCATGTCCGCCATAGATGGTTGCTTAACAGAATATTTTGAATGGGGAATGAACTGCTAGCACGTTACCGGTAAACAGAGGTATGGACTTTGCCATGCTGCTGTTGAAAAGTAAACTTGACCCAGTGCAGGATCAGCATACGCTAACCGTGTTCATATTAATGGCAGGTTGCACTTGAAAGAGTGGACCTGGACCCAACTCGACGGTGAGGGAATATAACAACAGTATGGGACGATGGGTCGTGCTTGCTCCTTGTGCAGCTAATAAACTCCACTGACTCCTCAATCCAGGCTCGCGATGCTGGTGATGTTCGCTCACTCACTCCATCAAACTTGAGCAGTATAATTCCCATCTCATCCTATCTGTCACATTTCCAACAGTCTCAGTTTAAATCTATCAAGGCGATATCTTCTGCTCTGCACTCTGCCTCCTCGAGCACCCTTCAACAGAGTAACTATGTGTCTCGTGCGCTCGTCCGCGCTCGTCGTAATGAGTCTCACAGCTTTCTCGCAGTTGTTATACTCTCCACGGTAAGATATATGTTATGATCCAATGTAATGCACAAACTCAACTTGTCGTCAGACCTTTTCTTCCCGAAATCGAGGCTAATGCGCCCTGCTCCTTTTCTTTCCGTTAAGATTATCTCCATTGTGGCAGCTAGATGTCAGCTTGATCTATGGGCACTCATCCAACAACCTCCAGATTCCACCGTCCACCATTGAAATATTCGTTTTGCGAGCAGCGGAACACATCGCTCATTTGGGACGAACTGGCTTGCATTTTGCAAATGGCATTTGCTACGGTGTTGTGTATGCTCGATCGCCCAGTTCGTGAGGCAGTAAGTGCACGACGTGACAAAGCAGTGGCATCGGCATGTTAACCAATACATGGTTTTGCCCGTCAAGCAGGGCATTACTACTTCGTTGGGTGTGTTCCTGTCCTCTTTCTTTTCCCACCTTCCCGGGCGGTTCCCAAGCCTGCTACAAAGTTGGTTGTCGACGAGGCTAACTGTAAATCTCGTGTTACAGCACCTTTCTGCTGAACCTCGCGAATATACTGGGTGCCATGGTAAATTTTCCAAGCACTGGATGACAGTTCCCACTAGCAATTATCGTGAACGATGTACCTGTGTACATTCTAACCCCTCGATTTATCATCAGCATACGGGAGATGTACGCTCATGATGTCCAAGGCAGACGTGGGAGTGGGATCGACAGTGGATTTGGTGTCCATGTCTAGCCGCGGTGCCGCCAGAGAGCCAAGCGTGTTCGCTGCTAACCCGGGAGTGCAGAGCAAGGTTGCAAACAACGTTGAGGCGGTCGGTGGACAAAACGAGGTGACAGACAATGTTGACGCGGTCGACGGGCAGAACGAGGGCAGGGGTGATATTGAGGGGAGGCTTCGTCTGCGTAGTCAGGGAGGGTATCCTAATAATTCTCGGGTGGTCTTCAAAAGATGATCAATATTTCATGGACATGGATATCACCGACTCATTCCCATCATATTTAGACGGCCATCGATAACCGTATCCCGAGCCCGCGTCGAAAAAAGAATAAACTCGATAGGACCCTCCCGGGTTTAAAATCTCAGGAGCCTTTCTGCCCAATGTGTGGATGTGGGAGATGAAGGGATTTAGAGCCATTGGATCGGGTTACAGGAGTTTGTTCAAAGGGGCGGACACACGGAGGGAGAAATCGCAGTGCTCACACAGACGAGAAATGGCCGAGTAACCATCCAGCGCCGTAAGAGACAAACTCATAGGAAGGTAGGAAGTCCTGCATGGCCAACGGGCTGCCTCTAGATGACAGGCGTCGCGGCAACTCAAAGCATCTAGTCCACCACGAAGATATGATACATCACATTCATCCAAGCAAGTTCTACAAGTCACTCGTACCTCGTAGTGTCCATCCCATCTAGGTTTCCCCTCTCGCCTCCGCTTCCAATATCTCGCGTTCCAGTCGTGCACGTTCGGCCTCACGTAGCCGAAGAAGCGTCATGGATTCGAAATCCAACGCGCTGGTCGATGTGGCCGCTTCTGGCGGTGGCGTGGCAGGGAATGTACTTGGCTAAACCTCATGAGCACCGGACATTATCGAGCGACGAAGGGACTCACAAACGTAGAAAATTTGGTCGACTGTGATTCGTCCGTTCGGCCATCTTTTTGATTTGCATTGAGTGGTGTCGTGGAAGGCGTGCTCCCTTTCGGTCTTCCACCGAGCTCTCCCTTATCGCGTAACCAGCCCAGTATTGGTGGCTCTAACCCACCGGCCCATGACACGTCCATCCCTTTGTCCTTGAGTGCAGCGCTACTGGAAATCGCCGCAAATGCAGACCCTATTTGAGTGAAAGGAACGACAGCATTCACCACTTTCTCCCCCTCACCCGGCGCCACGTCGTCTGGACTCGACTTCTTCTTGCCGACTTTCTTGGGCTTGATCGATAATACGACTGCACCTTCGTCTATTTCCCCAAAGCGTTTCAGATGAGTGGCCAACGCAGATGCTTCGCCAAGCGATGGGAAGCTCGACAGCGTAAACTTGACGCGAATGGTGGTATCGTACGGGCCTAGTGGCGGGGGAGGATTTTCGTCCAGAGGGTCCTCTCCCTCGGTCCTCGTTTGCTCCGCCAACCGCCTCTCCCTCTCCTCCCTCATCTGTCTCCCTGTCTCCTTGATTCGATCATTCTCGCCCTCTCTCGCCGCCTTTTGTTTCTCTTGTTCTTGCCGCGATTTCTTGAACGCGCGCTCACGCTCTTCGAGTTCCGTCACGAGCACTTTTCGCTTGTTATCGTAGGCGGAAAAACGGGCTTTCTTAGCGGCAGCGAGGCGGAGCTGGGCATCCAACGCAAACCGTCGCAGCGGGTCGAGTAAAAGCGTCGACGCGACTGTGAGCGCATGGAACTTTTGGGCTATCATGTGTTAGATGAGCCAGACTGTGCTCTGTGAGTACGGATATTCTTACCTGCATGTGGGTCGTTTCTATTCTGCAAGACACGGTGAGAGTGCGAAATGGAAGAGGGGAAGGAGACGTACGCGATCGGGGTGTACTTTGAGCGAGCGCGCGCGGTAGGCAGTACGAATTTCGGCGTCAGTGGCTTCTTGCGACAGGCCAAGCAGCTCATAAGGGTTCTCTTCGGGTTCTCCAGGGGCCATGTTGAGGAGTTACTAGTTACCGGGCGGACGCAAGTCAAAGTGCCAAGCTTATACGTCTTGCCTCATTTGTCGACCACCACCATCCATTCTTTTTATCACGAAAAAATAGACGGGCGAGAATGGCAAAAGGTGGAAAAGCAAGGTGAGTTGTATCTGGTGTCTTGTTCGATGCGCTGACTATTAAAGACAGGACTGTCATTGTTCGGATGATCTCAACGGCGCAGACGGGTTTCTTTTACACCACGCAGCGAGTGCGGTTGAACAGTCCCAAATTATCTGCGGTCAAGTATGATCCCGTAGGTGCGCGACACGTCATCTTTCACTAGCCTTGTTGCTCACTTTTAGAACTAGTGAAAGCGAGGGTGCTTTTCGTGGAAAGTCGGAAGACAAGGAAGTAATGTTCAGACACGCCGTACTACATTCTTGTTGTTTCCTTGACACCACTCAATTGTACTCAGACCGTGAGAACCTCCATTTCTCTCTGCAACCTTGACAGGTAAAACACGATGGAGACAGAGCGCTACACGTTGCAGTTAAACCGGACACAGTTACTTTTCATTCCCCCGTTCAATCTCTCTCACGATCCGAACTCGTCGGGTGTTGTTGTGCAGGTCTGTCTCCGCGGTGATCATGGACAAGGGTATATGCGCCTCCTGAGCGTTAGGCGTTGCTGATATCCGCCCAGGGATGTGTTTTCCACCGCGCAGGCACCCATAACCGTGAGCATTTGAATGAGATGGCGCGCTAGTGCTCTTTGTCGACCCTCGTCAGAGGATTATAGAAACGCTGCTCGCTGCCCACGTGAACGCGTTGCACAGATTACCCGAATGCGTTATTGTCAAGGAGGTGATTTCCGGATACATCCTAGTTGGAGGTACAGTATTGTATGCACTTGCATGACAAGGTCCTAAGCATTATTGTCTCGCTAGTCAGGAGACCTTGGTCATATGGTCGTGGAAAGCAATTCTACCACGGGAATACTGCGCTGCAACCTGCAGAACACAAATGGATATTCTATTTCAGGAGTGTAGATGATCCCGTTCCGTGTGATGCACGCGAGGCATGTTTTAGTGTTTCTTAATCAGGTCCATATTGTACATGCCGTCGTCAGGTCGTCAGATCGTTGTCACTCTAACTCCTTTCTTGCCACCGTTCGTATTGGCTACTCGCGAGACTGGCGCGATACTTGTCTTCTATACTGTTGCACGCGTCGTCGAGATGTGAGAGTGCGTCGAGAAGCGCATCAAGGGACGACAGCCCGTCTGAGGGGCACATTAGCACTGAAATGGCAGTGTTTCTAAAAGGCGGCACGCACCATACATCTGAACACGCAGCTGGATGAGGTTTTCGGAAGGATGCGGGACACTATGCAAGGCATCAGCTAGTCAAAGAGGTCGGACAAGTCCGAAAGCACAAAGCAACAAAGCAACGATTATATGCGATTGACTCACCTGTAGCCGCAAAACTCGACTTTGGGGCTGAGATTGGTGAGCAAACCAGTTCTGATTGAGTAGCATATGGCGCACTTTTTCATGAGCATCCATCGAAGTGCATTGCCCATCGTGTGTGACTCGTCAAAGATCTGGTACGTGGCAGCAGAGAGATCAGGCGATGCGCCTTTCATCTAGTAGGCGTAACCATGTGGTACTACTCCAAGACAAAAGAAACATACGATCTTTATTTTCTGAGCAACGTCGGCCATGATGATGAAACAGGAAAGGTGCTACTTTTCATTAGGGTCAAACTGACACAAACAACGATCGATCGCTTCTTTGGGTACAATGGATGTTTTATATAAAATGCATGTAGCTTTAGATATCATCATGTCCTGTAGATGGCTCGTCCTACTCTCCCTCCCCTTCACTCCCTTAACCTCCCTCGCGGAGACATCCCGCTCAACCCGGACGATTTGGTAGACACAACTTTTCTCTACCGTCAGAATCCCAGTTGTTCACCCTCATTCATCAGAGCGGCAAGATGCAGATACAGTGCCCGATCCAACCCCTTCAGCTGCCTCCCTGCCTTCCCCCTTTCCAACTCCCCCCTGCACTCCCGGTGTCAGCCCCCCCGGTCTATCCGCGTTCGCATAACGCCCCCGTACCGACGCCGAGAGTGACATTGTTACCCCTCCGGGCAGCGTCCAAGACACTTCCATGCGATCAGCATCGTCTCCGTCTCACGC
This sequence comes from Zangia roseola, assembly GCA_038090095.1. NCBI lineage: Eukaryota > Fungi > Basidiomycota > Agaricomycetes > Boletales > Boletaceae > Zangia > Zangia roseola. The sequence continues at coordinate 21,802 of JBBPMD010000226.1, forward strand.
CCGCTCCGTTCGACAGCGCGGATATCATTTTTGTCGTGAAACCCACGCGTGGATCACAGAGACCCCTGGTTCAGCTCTACATGGGCCTTGCGGTTCAGGATCTGCTCGCCCGGCGAGTGCGTAACCTTCCAAAAGGCACCCGTCTGCGTCCGTATCGTATCGTTCGCTTCGATCCTTTGAATCCGTTGGCACTTCGCTCGCTCGAGCCCACTCAAGCGAATATTTGACGCGCTTCGTACTTCGTCCTTCATATTCCAATACCACTTTCGCTGTTTTTAGCTTGCCTGTATCCTTTGTTGTCGTCTCTCTATTTGCGGTGGTGTAACTGTGGGTAGCCTTTCCTTGTAGTTTGCTGATAAACCATGGGAACTGTATTTTTGAAAGTGTTGTATGTACTATCATGATGCGGTAGTTGATTGCAATCTTGGCTTCATTCATGGTACGGCTCAAAAAGCTAATCACTGGCAGTATGTACCCGTCATGGTTGGTATAGACCCTGTGGGCGTTTTGGCCGTTCTGAGATGGCTTGATAACCAATCCATCATGCTGGGAATCTGGGATGCAATATTCGCGAAAGGAGAGGCATAAAAATCGAGATGACGAAGTTACGGCTTTTTCCCTTCCTCGAGGTGTCTTGGGCTAGTGCGTATCTGTCCCTCCAATGCCTCAACTCGCTTCTACCATTCTTTCCTTTGAAAGCGCCTAAAATCCTGATCCAGCTGATCCCACACCACTCATTGACATTGACAAACACTACGCGTACCCTTCTGGCCCGGCCATCGTGAGTTTTTCTGCATAGTAGTACCTTCCTGCCCGGGGTCTGCCTATGGGAGACTACACACCGTACCACAGCTATCACATGGGCTCCTGAACGGTGTTGTGACATGCCGAAGCTGTCGAAGTCAACGCGCATCACTTTCGGAGCATTATTGTTTGTTCAATGTTGAATGAACCTGAGAATTTCAGGTCTGGGATCATTCCCGGTGACTTGACAAGAACCCTTGTATTTCGAGTCGGTCGGCACTCCGTCTAGCATTCACGTTTCCATACCCGGTGTCTCATTCAACTCGCCCTGCGAGACTGCGACTCCAAGTGGCAAAGATACCCAGGTTAAGTGAACGGTGAGTGGCGTTACCGTCATGAACACGCGTGTATTAGGTATTAATTTCAGCGACTCTTGAGACACTCGTTTCGGCCTTCCATCTGAATTTCTTGCGCGCGTATGATCACCAGAACTGGAAACAAACTGCAATGTGCTGCCACGGAAAACAAACCTTGAAGCCGTTGAGCGGCATTAATAATGACGTAAGTTCACTCCCGACATCAGCGCCGTGATGTTCAGCCGCCACGGCGGAATGAATCATGAATACTTGGGCCGTATAAATCCATCAACTTGGGCGGAGTAACTCCCCTCATCTGATTCTCATTCCTCCCCATTTGTCACGTTTTTGGTCGATTCGTACCGATCAAGACCATGTCCTCTGCCCTACAGTCTGCGGCCTTCTCTGCACTTCGGCAGAACAACTATGCGTCTCGTACGCTCGTCCGCATTCGTCATATTCAGTCTCACAGGACTTCTCACAGTCGCTGTACTCACCGCTCTTGCATATGATTACGGTAAGCTGTAATGTTCTGTTCCAATTTATTTAAGACGCAAACTCAATCTATCGCCAGTCCTCGTCTTCCCGAAAGAAGTACAATCCTTGCGTCGCTGTCATGCGTACTCATTCGATTGATATGAATAAAGATAGAATATATATGGGTAAGTGTGTAACCAGTTCTGGAGTTGAAACGTTCGTGACAAGACGCTGTAGAGCACACCGTGGACACGGGTGTCAACAATGTTCATTTTGGTGCGTCGTTAGAATAATGAGGTCACTGGCACATCCTACGACAGCACTTCCCCAGGTTCGTTACTGTGGCCTGTATAATTTGGCGTGAGTTTATGATTGTTGTAATACATATATATACTGAATTCTAACTTCGAATGCCCATCAGGATCGACGCCCTCTGTAAGTCCGAGATTCCGACCCCAAATTTGAAGGGAATCTAACTGAAACGAAAGTTGGAAGTAGTTTCGTACCCGGTCCTGCAAAGGTATATTTCCACCTAAATGACTAGTGTGAATTGACGCGGGTTACTGTATCCTCGTAGACGTGAGTATTTGGATTGTCTTCATTGTCGTACCTTTGAAGCAGAACTGACCAATTCGATAGTTGTGAGCGTTCTCGCAAAACATCCCCATTCCGTTCCATTGACCTGCCGTTCAAGGCCAAATATTGAACGTACTTCAGACTTGGTCATATGTACTTTTTCTTGGTGCTGCCGATTGTGAGTAGTCATGTACTACCTCAGACCGGAAATGCAACCTATGACGCTGATTACAGTAACTATGATTCTGCGCATATGGGCGATGTACAACAAATCGAGGCTGATCCTCGTCACCCTCCTTACCTTGGTTTCTGTCGAGATTACTTCCTTCGTGGTAGTTGCCGCTGCCTACATCGATCCGATGAATGATCAATGTATGTAGAATCTAGTTCGATAGATGCACGCTAAACCAATCAATATCCAGATTTCACCATACAAGTATTGGAATATTCAGTTTGCGCGGAGCAGATTGCATCGCCAGTTTGGGAAGAAGTGACTGATATTTTGCAAATGATTTTTGGAGGGGTGTTGTGCATTCTCGCGATCATCCGGTTCGCGAGGCAATCAATTCCAATGTACAACACGAGAAGACCGTGGTATCGGAAAGTCAACCGATACATGGACTTACTCGTCAAGCAGGGAATTCTATACTTTGTTGTGTATGTTGCTGCCCTCTTCCTTTCTCTACCGTCCATCTATCCCACCGTCCATCTAAGCCCGCTAACTTTGAGCTTCATGTTACAGCATCTTTCTGCTGAATTTCACGAGCATACTCAACATCACGGGAAAAATTCCAAGCACTGGTTGGGGGTTCTTATTAGCAGCTATCATGGAAATACTACCAGTTTACATCCTAACCCCTCGATTCATCATCAGCATACGGGAGATGTACGCTCATGATGTCCAAGGCAGACACGGGGGTGCGATCGACACTGGGTTTGGTTTGTCCATCCTATCCAGCCGCAGTGGTGTTACCAGAGAACCTATCACGTTTACTGCTGGAGGGCAGAACGAGGTTGCAGACAACTTCGTCGAGGCGGTCGATGGGCAAACCGAGGGGATAGAAATGGAAGCGGTCAATGGGCAGAACAAGAACAGAGACATCGAGGAGGTTCCAAGGGGAGCTACGACTGCTTAATCGAGGACCTATAATTCTAGGTGATGTTTGTCATAAATTTGTTAGTCTTCAAGAGTGACTGTAGCAGTGTTTCTTTGTACGCTACGGTGTATTCAGTCAGTTATTGAATATGACGAGAACCGCAGCACATCTGAACTCGGCGGTGACCCTGTTCAATGTATGCAGGTGGCAGATGAAATTGTCTCGCGACGGAGAGATGTGCAGTCGAAAATCAATTCCGGAATTGTACTAGCAGCCTGATGCGTGCGACTCGAAATGTCTAGTACTTTAGTAGTCCGGCGCGAAGATATATCCCATCCATCCAAGTAAGTTCTACAAGCTGATCGTACCTTGTAGCGTGCCCGCAATATCGGTTACTATTTTGCCGGCACCGACGGTCACCATGTAAATTTTTATTTTGGCTACAATTAAATAATTCGGTCTGCGACTCGGACTCAAAGTCAAGATACGCCCGACTTCACGGTGCAATGCTGGGTAGTTCAGGCGAGATAAGATTATCTTGTCAGCCTTTCCGCAAATACCCGCCCTAATAGTCAACTCCGTCTTTCCCCATGACCACGGGATACATTTTTGAGACCACTTTTCAGGACGAATGACATTGACAGCTCATTAACGTTTCCGACCGGCGAGTTCCAGGGGAGTAGTCTGGTCAGCGTGTGCACCTTGAATCATTCGAGGCACACTACCAAGCTAGCCCGCAGAATGTTCTGATTTATCGGATCTGACGGTAACAAAGTCTCCGAATCAGCGCACACTCGTTCTTCTGGCCCTTCATGTAAAAATTCGAAACACAGGCTTCACGAAATAGGTACCTCCGACACCCTACCCACGGACAATCGTGGCAGCCGGGCCAGTTTCAGGTGTCACCGCCCTACCATCACGCCGCATCATGATCAAGTAGGCCGCACTCTTATCGGCTTGACACATTAATATGCAGCAGGTCGGTCTTGGTATGTACCCTTATATTCGAGGGTCCTCATTTTTCCAGGTCCCACATCCCTCCGAAAACCTTCTGTTCAGCTCCTTTTTCCTGTTCGTCATGCGGCCAAGGACAAGCCCAGCCCCTTCCAGAGGATACACCCAGGCAAGTCCGTCTTGCAGTACTCGCCTGGAATCCCTCGCGTACTCACCATGATGCCAGCCGATAGAAAGGCGCGCCGGGTATCTGGATGAGCAGTTCACCCTCTTGGCAGCCCAGAGCGCGAGCGTACACGAACGGCGGCGTGTTCTACGCGAACGACAGCGCGTACAGCTCGAGTTAGCACTGCTCGTCATCCCACAACATCTTTCTGGAAGGGACGAAGATACGCGCTGTGTCTCCCCCGGGTCGAGTGAAGAACCCCGTTCTCGGTTCTCACACTCTCTGACCCCATCTCCCGTGGTCCGTTCCAACCGTGTCGCACCACAGGTTGAGACTGATATATGCCACAGTTAATGAATGCACCAGTACTCCCCATTCCACCCAGTAAACGCAAGTCGATGTTTGCAAAATTCGTAAAAGCCTTTGTATCTTGATACTATTGTATAACGACATTTTCATTGGAGATAGTACGATAGGTCCATATTATTTCATTTATGTAGTAAAGGGTCGCAGGTACTGTATCCCATTGATCAGTTGGCATCAACGCCAAGAGGCCGTTGAGCTCTTCCCAACTGCGTCCGCACCCTCATCATTGCGCTGCGGCCGCAGCTGTATCTATATTTGCCCTCTCTCATACCACCATGGACGAGATAGTTCCTAATCTATGGATTGGTGACCTGCCAAGTGCACTAGACGTGGAGTCTCTCAAAGCCAAGAAGATTTTTAGCGTGGTAACAGCGATGCGAGGCAAGGTCACCATCAATGCGGTACGCTCTCAAGTGATATCTCCAGACAGCTCCGAAACATGTACCCCCTAGACGTTCAACAAGTACCAAATCAACATCGACGACAGCACGGACGAAGATGTAGTTGTCCACTTTTTGCCATCTATATCTTTCATCCAGAAGGAACTTGACAAGGGTCGCGGCGTGCTCGTGCATTGTCAGGCGGGCCTAAGTGAGTTCGTCTAGATCAACCCGCTGGGTGGGGGTGAACTCCCTGCAGGCCGGAGTGCTACCATCGTCGCAGCCTACTTGATGTACACTCGCAAGCTAGACGCCGCCGCCGCCCTCGATATGATAAAGGCTGTGCGCCCACACACCGAGTGAGCTTATGAAACGTCCAATGTGCCTAGCAGAAGCTCACATGAACAGCCCCAACGAAGGCTTCCTCCAACAGCTCGAGATATTTCACCAGGCATCGTACAAGATCTCTCGCAGTTCCAAACCGGTTCGGATGTTTTACATGGAGAGAACACTCGAAGAAGTCATGAGTGCGTAATGTCCTATTCATTCATTACCTTACCCCTGGTTGTCCACGTGTGATCTCCCCCTGGCCATACACGAGCCTGATCTGATCACCTTAGATGGCGACGGCTCCGCCCCGCCAAACGACATGTTTGCGAGGTATCCGCAGACACCCGGGTCCGAGTCGGCTCCCAACACCCCTGTCATCGTCCCCAGCAGACGAATACGATGCAAGATGTGCAGGTATCCTAGTCACTTTCGTCTAAAATTCACCATCCTAAGACGCTCTCCCCAGACAGGAACTCGCCACGCGCGAACACATGCTCGATCACGGCCAGCTTGGTCCACCGACACCAGCCCTCCCCTCCATTTCACCCGCCAGATCACGACGTCCTTCCGAAGACTATCCCTTTCCCGCCCCTCACTCCCGACGTCCATCCGCCAGTCTGAACGTCACCATCTCTCGCCGCCCCTCTACAAGTCAACCTCGCTCGCGTCTCAACTCGGGATCAAATACGTTCTCCGAAGGACGCCCCGCCATCCTCGCCGCCCTGGGCGGCCGCCGTCTCCTCGAATCCCTCTCCATGTCCGCCCTCGAGACCGAAGAAGACCCTCCCTCCGAATCAGACACAGACGACAAGCCCACCACCGCGCCCTCCCGCCGTCCCTCTGGGAGCGACATCCGGCCTTTCCGGCCTTCACCCCTCTCGATGGAAGGCATCGGACGGGATCTCTCACACGCACTCGGGGAGAGCCTCAACATGACATCTGACGCAGTCGCCTCGTCCGAGGAGTTCACTCAAGGGGTGCCGTCCCCCTCGGCAGACACAGCCAAACGCGTCCCGTCCCCGCCGCCCCCGACCGCAGGCGGCGCAGGCCACGCGAGCAACGGGTCTACAACGGACCTCGCTGCACAGCTCTCGGCAAATCCGAAACTGGCGGCGTTGCGTGCCGCGGCGAGTATGCATTTGAGCATGACGGGGTTGAATGGGAGTGGCAAGGCCGCGTTGAGCCCGCCGATATTGATGAACCCAAAGTGTTCGGGGTATTTTGTAGAACCGGTGGGTGCCGTTTGCCGTGTGGCGTGCTCCGTCTCACCTTTTCGACACGAGGCTGATTGTGATGGATAGATGAAATGGATGGAACCGATGCTCGCAAACGGGGAGCTCTCTGGAAAGATCGTCTGTCCCAACAAGAAATGCAGTGCCAAGATTGGCAACTATGATTGGGCGGGGGTATGTTGTGGGTGCAAGGAATGGGTGACACCGGTACGCAAACGAGCCGTTTCACTTTCGGCTCCCGTCATGTTACATATTTGACGTTGACCGGCGATGTTACAGGGCTTTTGCATTCATCGTTCCAAAGTGGACGAGATCGTCGTGTAACGATCCTGACACCCGCGAGACATTGATTTTGTCTACTCTCACTAATCTTGTGTTTTGCCTGCTGCACACACCTTGTTCTTGTATGCTGTGGATGATAGAATGGGTAGCATTCTCAAGAGTAAATGTACATCATAAACGAAAGTGTTGGACGATACGCGGATCGTGTTCCGGGATTGCATACTGAAAGGAGTGTGATAGATTCTAAGGTAGCCAAAACCTGGAAGACTGAAAAGGAAAAACAAAACAAACCTGCATACTACACATGAGAAAGAAAAAGGAAAAAGTGGTATAACGGCGATAGCGTGTCCAAATCAATAGCAAATTACTAAGGGAGCGTAGGATGACTCAAAAGGTGAGCTGTAGAATAAAAAGCAAGTGAAAGAAATGTATGAAATAAAACGAGTAAGTGCAATGAAAGTATATGAATGCGAGAGATGGCATCCATTATCGATCTCCTGTAGTGTTGACTGTACTGACCGAGTTGACTGTGTTGACCGTCTTTGCTGAACGTCTCGACCCAAAGCGAAGTTTACCGTCGTCTCCCCGACCCCATGAGAACAACCCAATGGCATCATGCGATTGTGAGCTCCCCGTGCGCGAGCGGAGAGACCACGCTGGCGACACAGGTCGTGCGGGGGGATTGACCTCTAGATGTTCCTGATGAGAATGTGGGTGATGGTGATGCCCAACGGTGTGTCGTCCATCACAACACGCGCGGACATTCTCAAGCCCCTCAAAGCCATCGTCCGATTGCGCCTCCCCGTGCAACTCAAACTCGAGGTCTTCGTCCTCTTGTTGCGTGTTTCTGGGCATCACTTGCTCAAACGAACGGGTCGGGCTATACGGGCTCTCGGGAGCGGCCCATCGGAGGTACTCCGCCGCAGGGGTTCCAGTGCGCTTGCCGAGGGAGCCCCTGACGGATAGCTGGGAGCGACTTCGTGTGCCACGAGGCGTCGTGTTGGCGGCACCGTTGCGACTGCTACGACCACTTCGCTGGCTTTGGGGACTCGAATCGACCGGGGGGCCGTCGTCCGTGAATTCAGCGCTGTGTGACAATGGACTCGTAGGGGGCACACCATTCCGGTTCGGGGAGGGTGCTGCATTTGGATTGGGACGAGCCAACAGGTACTTGAGCGCCTAAAGAAGCACATCAGAATCTGTCGTACACCAGGCTACCACACATCACCTACATTTAGCCAAATGTCATGACGCTCCTTCGTGGGTGCAGTAATCTTCATCTCCCTTTGCGCCGTCGAGATCACAACGCTATATTGGTACAACCCAGGTGGCATGGGATTGGGATCCAGAACCGAACGGACACCTTCGATGTAAGCTACAAAGAGAACACATCAATCAAAAGCACCACGACGTACACAAAAACGAACTTACCACTCTTTGCACTCGACTCGGAGACGTTCGATGATCCAGGATCTGCGGAGCTCCAGTATAACGTCTTGGTATATGGATGTACCCAAAAGAATCGCTTGTGTCGCTTCTCGCCGTGGCCTTTCCCAATCGCGCGCCTTGTATATTTGTACAAGAACTCTCCAATCATCGTTTGAGTAATGGCATGGATGATAGTAGGATCCGTTGTGTCAGCCTGGTCCAGACCCTGGGTAGATGAGATAGCAGATACGCCTTGAGTATGTCCGCGGTTCACAAATGGGTTGTGATCCGATGACATCGACGACCGCGGAGAGAGCGCCGAGGTGAGAGAAGTACTCGACAGTTCTCTGCGTTCCTTCTCCTGAGCACCCCACGAGTTTTGCGCATGGGCAGCAGCATTTGCAGCAGATCTGAAGCTGCTTGTGGACGGGGGCTGACGAATGACCGACGAAGGAGGCATGCTCGATCCATGTTGTCTTGGTCCGTATGTCCCTTTGTTGTGCACGGAGAGTCTTGTACCGAACGTTGGGGTGGTCGCGCGATGAATGAGTTCGGGCGGTGGGGGTGACGACGGCCTTGGTGGTGGAACGTCGCTGGTAGCAGATGTCGTCGTTGGGAACTTCCTCTCGGGTATAAAAGCGGGCGGAGGCATAGTGTTGGGCGGAGGAGGTTGGCGTGGGGGAGGAGGCAAAGCCATTGTGGGCGGACGTGTCTTGTCGACCAACGAAGGTACGTTCGACGGCGTGCGAGATCGTTTCGCAAGGTCTTCGGCGACGGCGACGACAGATATGGCGGATTCAACAGACTTCCGTTTCTCCGATTGAGATAGACGAGACTGAATGACGTTGAACGTCGCCGCGACAGAGTCTCTGATGTTGGTGACAGGCGAGGGTGGGCTAGAGGGTGTAGCCTGCGGCGAAGATGCCACAAATTGGAACGGCTGCCCACCAGATCCAACTCTGTAGAGACCCATAGGTGCATTCGGAGCGGTATGAGCGAGCGGTGTGATGGAAGCGTTAGAGACATCCTGCTTCCCCGAAGAAGGGGTAGAGAGAGGACGCGCGACTGAAGGAGTGGTGGGCGTAGTAGGTCTTGGGACATCGGTCTGTATCGACATCTCCTTGATTTCCGGCTTTGGTTGTTCCACCAACTTGTCGACATACTTGATAACTTCAATCGGCTTCTCAACGTATTTGATGACTAGCCTGTCGACCTCCTTGACCACTTCAACTGGTTTCTCGATCTCCCTGAAGACTTCGATCGGTTTCACTACCTCCTTGATGACCTCAACCTCCTTGACGACCTCGACTTCCTTGATCACTTCCTTGATGACCTCGACCTCCTTAATGACCTCGACCTCCTTAATAACTTCGACGACCCTGATGTCTTCGACCGCAGCATCAACACCCTTCTCATTATACTCGACGGGCAGCCTTGACATATCAAGCTGGTGCAACGGCCTCCGCTCTGTAAGGGATACCTCGGAGGACCAGCCCGTCCGACTCGAGACAGACGCCTTGATGCTGTCCTCGTCGCTCTCGGAATAGTCATTGTCCGAGATGGTCAACATCGAGTGGAAGTCCTCCCGAGACTCGGAAGGTGTCGTCATCCCTATGCTCATCCGAGCGTCCATATAATCATCCGCATCTGTCTCGGTCTCCGCGCCCGTCTCTGTAGCACCGTCGTCAATGTCGGATTCGGATTCGGATTCGTAAGCGAGTTCGGAGGGAGTGGAAAGAGAGCCTGGCATGCGACCATTCCGCACGGTAATGTCTGCGCTGCCATCGTCGGAGGACTTGGAAAAATCGGATTGCATGAGCGTCGTGCGACGCGGCGTAGGGGAGAAGACGGGCTGACGATGATGTCTGAGCAAAGGAGAGGTTTGGATCTTTGTTTCGGCGTCGGTTTCAGAGGGCAGGTGTTGAGCAGCTATATCAACATGCTCGTCGATCTGGGAAGAAGTTTCTGAAGTGACGAAGGAAGCAATGGTAGCTGGTTCGGCTTGTACGCCAATTTCGGTCGTAACAGGCGCAAGGGTAGGGACTATTAGCGTCAGTTCACCTGCGTCGGTCTGGCATTCGACCTCCCTGGTCTCCGGCTCCCCGTCAAGGATATCATCTTCAACCAAGCCAATCATCCCTATACCCAGCTCTGTGGAAAGTGCGTTCGACAATGCCTCGGGTTGGCCAACGAGTGAAGGTGGTCGTGCTTCTTGGAATGCAGCACCACCACGCGCACGACGAGCACCGCCACGGCCACTGCGCGAGAGAACGGATTGACGTAGGGGACTGGTGCGCGAACGCAAGGAGCTATGAGATGCCGACTTGCGGAGCACGTTTGCGAAAGCGGGATCCATTCCATCGACGCTCGTGCGGTTGGAGACTGCAGCGAGTGGTGATACTTCAAGACCACGCTGTTGCTGGTCGTCCTCGTCGTTGTGATCGTCACCAGACTCGCCAAGATCAAATTCATCAGTGCCACCTTCCTGGTCGTAGAAAGCACCTGGGATTGATGGCGTAAGAGGAGGCGTCGAGTCAACACCGAGTCCGTCAACACCGTTGGATGAACGATGACGGCTGGCCTTCTCGAACCGTTCGGCAAGTGACATGCCACCACGGCCTCTCCGACCACGTCCTCCGACATAACGGGGGTTGGCCCTGTGTCTCGTCCTGACGTTTGCGGCAGGTACTGGTGCGTCGATGTCTTCGAATAACTCGCTCTCCAGTGGTTCGTTCTCGTCGTGAACGTACCCAGGTGAGGCTTCCAGTTTACGCTTGTAGTCCAAACGCATCTCTTTCTCGCGATGAAGAGAGCCCTTGAGAGTCTTGATCTGTCTCTCGGCGTGGAAGAGTCTCTGTTGAAGTGCTTCTATTTCCTTGTTGGGGTGATTAGAAGCGTGGAAAGGACGTGAAGGGGACGGGTCGGGAGAAGCATCGACAATGTCCTCGAATGAATCCTGGAGTACAACGGACGTATCCAGTCGTTTCCTATTCGTGGACATGCCTCCGGCAGTGAACACATCATCCTCGTCGACGGTAGCGGGAGTCAAAAAGTCTTTGCCATCTCCTGTACCTGGGGTGAGAGGAGAGCCGAATTTGGGTCCCAGTCGACGGTTAGCTTTTGCCACCTCTGCCCTGAGAGCATCGAGTGCAGACTGTAAATCGGACTTGTCGCGCTGCAAGCCTGCGGCATGTTTCCGAGCCTGGGCGAACTCCGTGTCATGTTTGGCTTTGAATTCGTCGGAAGCAGCCCTTGTGCGCTCCGCTTCATTCTTGTGTTGGTCTGCGGATTCACGTGCCGTATTGAGCAGTTTGGTCAGCCGTTTATGCTCTGATTCCAATCTCTGTGCAGAGCTCTGGGAATTGGATAGCTGTGTGCGGAGCTCCTGCAGGGTGACTTCGAGGTTCCAGTTCTCTTCCTTGTATTTGTCTGATTTGGGTTGAATATCAACTAAATGCCGAGTTGATGGGAGAAATGTATACCTGAACTCTGCTCTTGTGCACGGAGGGCGGTGCGAAGGGACTCGATAGTCTTTTCGAGATCATCCTTTTCCTCTTTCATGTCTTGTATCGCCTTGTCGCGCTCGCCAAGGAGAGTTTGGAGACGTCGAACTTCGGTCAGCAAACCGCTGCCAATTTCAAAGGCAAATTCTAGACGACGGAGATGAAAGGGATGGATGTGATTGCATGAGGAATGACGCACCGACGTCGTCAGCTCTGTGGGCTGCATTCTTAGCTCGACGAGACTGTGCAGCGGAAGAAGAGGATGCTTTGGACCGTTCTGGCTCGTCACGAGGAAGATCTTTGGCTAGAACTACCGGCGAAAGTGTGTCATCTGCAGAACGCTATAGCGACAGGTTAGCCACAAGCACAAGTCAAGGCAGATTGAATGTGAACGAAGTGAAACGAGGCTCATAAGCGGGCGCGACGAGAGAAACGCGTCATCTCACTGATGTACGACGTCAAGTAGAGGGCGGAGAAATAAATAACACTGGCGCCAGTACGAGAGGAGATTGAGTGGTCGTTGTGCGCGGAAGCCACGAGGCCGGGAGAGAAGCACAAACACGAGCAAGAACTGGCTCGGACAAGATCTCGACTGCGCGAAGAGAAGAATATAGACGTACTCTTGGGCCAAACGCGCCGGACAGCTGGGCATTTTCGAGGTCCCAAGCCTTGATGGTGTCTGCGAGTTCGCGGTAGCGCTCCCTCGCCTCTGCGTCAAGATCTTCATCGTCGCCTCGCTCTACGTCGAAATCCTGGAGATGGCGGATCTTTTCTTCGAGTTCGATCTGCTGAGCGAGGACGCGTTGGCCAAGTGCGCCTGCCTGCTGGAGCTGTTTTTCCTTGCTGTCGAGAAGTAGTTGGAGGTGAAGTTTGCGTTGAGACGAGGATGCAAACGGGTTAAAGGAAAGGTCAGGCAACGAAACAGCGACACCGTCAGATGCGCCGGCCATCGTCAAAGACGACCAACAACTCGAACAAGAGTCAAACAAAATCCACATGGCCTATAACAAGTAAATAGTTCCCATCACCAAACTTGTTCGCTTCCACCATGCTGCTCCGACTTGGCGTCGACGTCGGGGGAACCAACACGTAGGCCATTCTAAACACTTTGTAATAGTACCAACATCGTCTACTAGCGATGCAGTTCTACTAAATGTATCGGACGGTCTCGTTCTAGCGTCTGCAAAACACACAACCACCCCAGACGTCACTCAGGGCATCCAATATGCCATCCAAAACGTCCTCGATCAGGTCCCACTTCCATCCGATATCCAGGCAATCTCCATCGGAACAACAGTACGTCCACTCCTGACATGATCGCACACTCTTCACTGTCTTCTAGCACTTTGTAAATACCCTCGTCGAGAGAAATCGCGCCCGTCTCGATCGTGTCGCTGTCATCCGTCTCTGCGGCCCATTCACACACGGAACACCACCGTTTGTCGGATTTCCCCGTGATCTGAAGAGCAGTACGTCCTCCATCGTAGTCGATCACAGATATCAATTGGCCGTCAGTCTTACAGGGCCCCTGTTTCCTCGTATCGGGCGGACTCCAAATTGATGGGAGCGAAATTGGCAGCGTCGACGTCACCGAGATTGAATCCGCCTGCGACAGGATCGACAGAGAGGCATGTTTCAACTTGCCGTAATTGGGTCCATACTCAAGTGCCGATAGGGCATCCGTGCAGTTGCGATCATCTCGGTGTTCGCTCCCATCGATTCGACCCTCAAACAGGAAGAACAGGTCGCTTCGATCGTGCAAGCAAAAGTACCACATGTCAACGTGGTGTGTTCGAAGGAGGTGGCGCACATCGGCCTCCTGGAGCGCGAGAATGCCACCATCCTTAATGCATCGCTTCTGAGGTATGCAAAGAAGACCGTGAGAGGGTTCCAAAGAGCGGCGCGTGGATTGCATCTAGCGTGTCCTGTGTTCATCACGAGCAATGATGGTACTTTACTCAGTTGCGCCCAGGCCGCTAAATTGCCGATTCGGACGTTGTGAGTCAGTTTCGATTCTCATTGATATCTGATCGAATCCACAATTGAATAGTTCTTCTGGACCTACGAATTCCATGAGAGGGGCTGCGTTCCTCGCATCCCTTCAGTCTAACATCTCGAAAGAATCTGCATTGGTCGTCGATATAGGGGGCACGACAGTTCGTACTCGTTCTCTTCCCATCTCTCGGAGTCTATAACGGACGGAATTCACAGACGGACATCGGAATGCTTCTGTTCGTGCTTATCCTAACCGAGGCGAGCATCTCTAATCTTAACACCCCTGATCTCAAGACCCAGCGGCTTCCCTCGGCAAGCTGCAGCACTCCATGAACTCTGCGGGGTTTTGTTAAACTTCTCCATGCCGCATGTAACCAGGTAACGCGCTTTTCTCCACCCAAACACTGTTCTCACTCCGTTCTAGCATCGGTCTCGGAGGTGGCTCCCTTGTCCGCCAGGATCCTCACTCCGAACGGGTAACCATCGGTCCTGACTCAGTGGGACATAGAATCACATCCGAAGCCCGTGTCTTTAACGGTGCGACACTTACTGCCACCGATATTGCGGTTGCTGCTGGACGGGCATCCATTGGAGACGCTTCCCGTTTGGCGGGTCTCGATCCATCCATCATTGATGGCGCGCAAAAGGCAATCAAGGGCATGTTGCAGAACACGCTAGACGCCATGAAGACGTCAGCGACGGACATCCCCGTCTACCTCGTCGGTCGGCGGAGGTTCTATTTTGGCACCAGACGAACTCGCTGGTGTCAGCCGGGTCCATCGGTTTCCTCATTACGATGTTGCAAATGCGGTTGGCGCCGCTATCGCTCAGGTGAGGAGAGTTCGACTGTGACTCGGTTTTATGACTCATGCGCCAGCAGATATCGGGTACAATTGACTCGTTTGAAGACGTGTCGTCCAAGCCCGTGGCAGAAGTAAGGAAAGAAATGGAAGCGAAAGCCATTGCCCGGGCCGTGGCCTCGGGTGCCTCTCCAGATCGCGTTTCCATTGTCGAAAGTGAGGTAATACCCATCGCGTATACCTCCGGGAGGTGTCGTTTCTACGTCAAGGCTGCTGGCGACTGG
>JBBPMD010000227.1:0-36758 GCA_038090095.1 Zangia roseola
CCAAACGTGCATCTTCGAACCCGCCGCCGACGTCCAGCAGCGAAAATTGATACCCGGCCCGCGTCCCTATGTCAAACGCATCCCGTGCCCGTCGTACTGCGTCTTCATAGATCGTCGGATCATAGCATCCGCTCCCGACGTGGAAACTCACACCGATTACATCCAAGTGTAGTTCCCGCGCTTTCGCCAGCAGGCGTGGCACCACCTCGAGAGGTGCCCCAAATTTGGCACCAAAACGGCATAAGCTCTTGGAGTCGTCGGCCAGGATACGAACAATGAGTTTTGCCCCGGGGTGTGAACGTGCAATCTTGTATAATTCGTCCTCATTGTCAAATGTCATCTTGTCCACGCCAGCCTTGGCAGCGCTCCGGATGAATGACGTCGCTTTGCACGGGTTGGCGAACAAGATCCGGCTCGGGTCCACTCCGCCCATTGCCAAGACTGTGCTGATCTCGCCATTGGATGCGCAGTCAAAGCCGGCGCCTAGCGCAGCCAGCAACCTCAGCACGTACGGATCTGGGTTGCACTTTACGGCTGTCACACGGCGCCGTGAGTAACAGAGTGAGACCAACAGAGCAGGCTACAGACCGTAATAAGGCTCAATGTCGGGCATACACTGCAGCCAGCGCTGGTGTTGGCGATATACTTGACTAAGATCCGCAACGAAGAACGCTTTTTCAGCGTTGGTCCTGTTTTCAGACGCCTTGCGTGAGGCGTTCATGATTCCATTTCTAAGGTGGACATCAGGGTGTCCTCGGAAGAGGGGCGGGAGGGATGTGAAGATTGTTTCACCCTCTCCCTCATCCACGGTCGCATCCGATTTTTCGTGTATCAGAGAAGAATCCTCCAGTCGGCCCAAGTCTGGCGTATCGCGATATCCCGGAGAGCCTGGGAAGAAAACCGGCGCCTGCAGATCGACGGGTGTCGCAGGAGGAAGTACGTCAACGCGAGACATGGTTGATTTATCAGGAAAAATCGAGGGGTCTATCGTGTCTATACGGAAACGATGTGTTTTTTCAAAAAACGGTATGTTCACGCGCTTGAGTTTGAATTTTGGAAACCTCGAATTACCGAACCAGAATCGCCACGGTTGCGGGGGTGCCGGGCTTGCCAGGACGGTAATAGATGGGCTTTACTTCAGAAGAAGGGATCCTCGCTTGCGATGCGAGGAAAAGGACAAGAAAGAAAAAAGAAAAAAAGATGAAACGGACGAGAGTCGCTGAGAAGAGAACAGATGGTCGAGAGCGGAAAAAGGGTGCTGTCAAGGAGGCTCGCCTGTGTTGAGGATGAGGAAAGAGGAAGGAAGAAAGAGGCTTTAAGACGCACCGCGAATGGACAACCACCTGAAATTGGAGTAACCGATGAGCACAGGGTCACTGGAAGGGGAGAACCGGGATGAAACACTGACTCGAGGGTCACCAGGCGGAGATCGTTGTTCGTTTCCTGATCAGTAATGGTGGCGTTGGGGTCTCTGGAGGTCGCAGGGTACTCTCTAGGGCAAGTACACAAGCGAATTGCGCTTTGGGAATGCGTAGCAAAGGCGATTGGCTACTTGGGTGGACTGACTAGTCGGTCTCTTGCAAAAGTGGATCAAATTTTCCTGTGAGATCGATGTCCGGATCGATAGGTCATATTATGTAACACGACGTACTCCATTTCTCGCACAACGGAAACGCCGACGCTGTCCCATGAGGCAGGTTGCATATATATATAAGAACCCGACATCGCCTCTACCACTGACGCACCCCGCAGGACCAACCAGAGCAAGGGGCATTATCCCCTCACGCGCACACAGTAGGTCCTATACATAGCACTCCTCCTCGAAAGTTCTGCAAGAACGCCCAAGTTCCGCTCCGACCGCGCAAATGGTCAATTGTCAAATGGGCCATGATTTCCTTCCAGGGCAGCGTGCCGCATCATATACACTGAATTACTCTACGTATACCATATGTGGAACCTTTCTAGATCATGCGCAGCCTCGTCCGCCCCGCATGCAGCATGCAGCATGTTCCGGCTCGAAACGCGCCACCCACACGCACCTCACGCAAGTACGCGACTTGGCTCGTGCGTTTTCTGAAAAGCCAAGAACGTGCTCACCATCACTCACATCATTTCCGACACCGAGCCGCACCCTTCATCAAGCGGCCCTTAGGTTTGAATCCGCAACGCCACACTGGTATGCGCGGTTCATGACGAGGAGATGGTGATGGCAAACATGCATGCCGCATGGACGGCGTGCTGCATGCGTCCCCGATCAGCCGCTTCATAATAACTATCATTTCCCGGAGAAGCTTTCTTCTCCCTTTATTCGACATGGAGATATGATCTCGCAGCATCGCCATTCAGGAGTAACAACGGTTACGCCTTGACAACGTTGGTACCCGTCGGGCGGGATCAACCAAATGAGGAACGAGATGAAAAACCTGCGCTCAATACCGCCGAGGAAATTGACTTATTAGACGCGAGGGCAGGACAACACGAGGAGCGTTGGGTACAGCGGTCAACGGCCGTTAAACGGGCCCTTCCCCTGAGAGAAGACGCGCATTTGGAAAGTCTGGCATCGAAAGCGCAATACAGCATTCCCTGCAGGTGTAGGCTTTACCCTGTTTGATTTTTCACCGTGATTTTCTTCCTTCATATCTGCATATGAACCCTTTCCTGCAGGCTTAGGTTGATACCGAGCCCGTCTGTCGGACTCGGGAGGAGCCGTTCGCGTTATTTCCGTATCGACTCCATAATCAACGTCAACAGTACTAACCCGGGACCAATCATCAAGGTCGCCATCAGAAAAAAGGAAACCATTACCCTAATTTTTTTGATTCTTTTTGTCCTTGCCATTCTTGTGGCTTTTTCATGTAACCTAGATTGGCAGGTTACTGGCACAGAACTGTCCGAGGTTGCGTGTGTGAACGCGCACAATTTGGTTCGGCGGTGCATCACGTCACCATACAAACCTTAAGTATATGGCACAGAATTGAGCCTATCAGCGTCGTCGAAACGCATGATGGATGCAGCCTCGGTTTTAGTGTAGGAACCACCATCCACTTCTTTGCTAGCCGGGTTCTCCCACTGGCGCATCACACGGTTCGAGCCCACATGAACAAACACGAGTTGTCAAGCGGTGACGTTTATCGGCACCTGCCTGTCCCTTCTCCACAAATCGTTGAACGATTCCCCCCGACCCCTGCCGGGTATTTCCGAAGACCTATCACAATAATCAAATCACAATCCTATCGTATCGCTATCAGGTTATCATGCGTGCCCTCTGGCTGTATCAAACGAAGCACATCATCGTGTGGCTGTGAAACACAGCCATAATTCCGAAATCATTGTACTTGGGTAGAATAATATACCCTGCCGTCACTTTTCGATCGGGAATCCGCCGTCACGGTGGATCGATTGTCAGCCACCCCCTGGTGCCGTTGTCGAGGGTATGTCGGACCCAACCTCCAAGGATATAAAGTTCCCGAGGTTTCTCAGAATCGTTACATGTTGACAGTTGACATGTGGTTACTCTATACAATTACATGTAGTACATATTCGCGGGAACAAAACCAGTGGGGGGCCCGTCAGGGGTGCGACCGCCGGAGCGACGGTGCACGCGCGCCTAACATGATATACATTTTCCGATCACGGTCGTCACATGTGCGTCTCTTTTACCAAGTGGACAAAATAATTAGCCTAATATACCCCGTGTCGTCTTGTTCACTTGTCCTTTGCCCACGCAGACGATCAGAAGAAAACTGTCTTTTCTTGACGTCTGAATCGGGGTTCAGGTTCACGCGTGGTTCTTTGTGATGGCGTTCCTTGGGTTTCTTTGTTTGGTTGCATTGCCGGAGGGAGGGGAAAAGAACACCATACGGGGCTGGCGTAACATGTTTACGATGAGAGTACCCTCGACGGCCAAGGGTTGGTTGACGGCGCAGGGTCTCGACCTCCACCCTTCATTGACAGGGGCTCCGAAATCAAGAATCTCGGCGGGCTTGTGACCAATGACAACCGAAGATGACTGGGATGGTAACGGTACGTCTAAAACCGCGCGGACCACAGGTAATGAGAATATATTGACACCGTCAGGATTCGGGTACAACCGATTCAGATGCCGAGGCTGATATGCTATGGGCCGTGAGCATTGCACGACTGTTCGGCGATCAGCGTCGCGATAGCGGTACAAGGTCGCGACTCAAATCCATGCACCGACTGACCAATCCTAGGCCGCCATCACTCGAGCCGGTCACTTGGCAGTCCACACCGTCGCTTCAAATGACACCGGAAGCAATGTGTCAATGGGAAAATAACGTGTGGACGGCGGCGGCGGACCTGCCAGTGAGGGGTCGCGCCTTCTCGTCGTTGTCGCGGGAGGTCCCACGTAACGGGTTGTCAGCCGGCGCGTACCAAACTGACACTTTGAAATTGTAAACTTATCGTTGACCTCGGTCAGTAATATGCCTCACTAGTAACAACACCCGCGCATATATCCGAGACGCACGGTACGATAACAGTTACGTTTGAAAGAAGGCAAGGCAACGAGGGAAACTTCGGGTGGGCTTGGAATTTCGGATGCATTCGGCATGTCTCGTAACGGCGTCTCTTGAAGGTTGGAACCCGAGGAGGTGACCCAGATATCGTGAAAATGCTCAACGCTCAGGGTGCATGTGCCCACGGTGCACGAGGCCTGTTCGATTGGCCAAGCGAAGAAAAATATAACACGGACAAAGTGACGTTAGATGCTGTATTCCGGCACGGGTGTCCGATGTATGTCATTTTGTACTAAACAGCTTGGGAACCACGGACCGCACTGTAACCTTGAACGGCCAGCGAGGTACAGAGACGGATTATTGGCAGGGGGTGTGAAGATGACGTGAAGCGAGCACGGCCAACTCCGCGGATGGCGGCTCGATGAACGTTCCCTGGTGCTGCATGGCGGCGTGCTTGTCTAACGATCCCACTCTATCAAACCTCCGAGCGGCAAATGTTGTACGACAACACGCTTGCCCAACACCTCGGCCTATGACGTGCAGCAACTAGCGTGAAAATCCGTTTCGTCTCACGGTGGTATTTGACTTGCCTGGTACATTTCGAACAGCCCCTTGTTCACCTTATTCCAACTCTGCACGTGCGTCGCGATCGAGTGCAACTGAGACGAGTGCTCAAAAAATGGGCCATGCTTGACCTGGTGGATCCTTGCAATTGCCATAACGTACAGGTTGTCATAGCTATCCATGGGATGCGCGTCTTTGGCGGGTTTGATTCCGAGGACCGCGTTAACGGGTATCGTTGTCTGATCTGGCAACGTAAAGAAAAAAAATGTTACCTGGAGATCAGGTAAAGGTATGATGGAGCAGGCATGCCTCGGAGTTGACCGCTCCCAAAAATGTATGGGAGGAAGCAGTAGTCATCTAGCCCCCAGACACCGTGGCTCCCGGCCGGTTCGAGCTTATACGTATCTTGCAACCGCCAGCAGAGCCGAAAGTAGCGCACAAAGACACGGAGGACGAGTGCGCGTTCCTCGGGTGGGTTGGGGTGGATGACGCGAAGAAGCGTCAGGGAGCAGAGGAAGAGCGCAAAGGCAGTTTCATGACCTGTACCGTAGTCAAGACGACCGAAACTACCAAATGATTCGAGGAAGTAGGGTTTGATGAAACGAAGGGCGGCAGTACTGATAGGCCCCAGGAGGGTGCTCAGCAGCTGATCGGATTCCTGGCGAGAGTAAGCGGTGTGCCGTCGGACACGTATGTATGCTACGTGCACACGTTATCGGATGATACTTGCCTTGATGAGGCGCTCCCCCCAGTGTTCTCGAAAGGTGGGATTCCCGAATCGGGGAGTGGCCATGCCGGGTTTCTGAGGCGGGGACGCGTCAATCCACTTGTCTAGCGTGTCAAGAAGAGTAAGAAGGTTGGTGATGTCCTAGTAATATGTGCATTGAGGACAAGCAAGTTATAAGGCTGCGTCAGCTCCTACCTGGCTGTAGCCCTCGGACATCACAGCATTTGGGTCCGAATCGGATGCACATGGTACGGTGTAACCCACAACCGATTCGTTCAATCGACGTAGGAATAGTTGATAGTCATGATATCCTGTCGTCTGTGTCCAATAAGCAACGTCCTCGTCGTAACGGATTTTCTGCTCGGGTGATTTGACAGCGTCGACCAAGTCGGGTAATGATATTTGGCGGAGATCCCGCAATGTGGACTGGGTGGTCATGACAGCGATTTTTTATACGCTTTAATTGACAGAACGAGTTCTGCAGTGGAGCGTCGTCTCGCAAATCGAGCAACCTGAGTTATCGTCTGCCAAGGAGAGGTTGGTGTAACGTCACATGATTTGGATTACTTAACACGCGTTTCAACAACTCAGCTGCTTTGACTCGACTATCACTCGCGCTTCCACCACCGAAGACCTGGGAAACACCACAATATGCCGCCTTATGATGATTGGAACGTCATGGAAGACGAGGAGGAGGATGAATTGCAAGACATGTCGGTGAGTGCATTGTTTTTTATTGTCTGCTGAAATGACCCCTATTTCGTAGTTCTTTGAAGGAAAACGGGATGTGATCCTATTCTGCATTGACTGTTCAGAGTCTATGCATGAGCTGCGGGATGACCCTGTGTATGAGAATGTCAAGACTTCCCATGTCCTCACAACCCTCGACGCCGCTATGCAAATCCAGAAAAAGAAGGTCATTGTCGGACCAAACGATTCTGTTGGAATACTACTTTTCAATACAGTGAGATAGTATATATTCTGTTATTCATGGATGCTCAGCAATATGGGGGTTTCATCCAGACGCGACCGAACGAAATCAAGGGTTATGCTTCTGAAATCAAGAAAAATTGTTTTGTCTATCAGCAAATTGCGCCTATAAGTGCCCCAACGATACACGAACTTATTCGCTTGATCGAGGGTACTCAAGTTTTCCACCTAAGAATGCTAAATTATTAAATGGTGCTATTTCTGAAGAGGCCAGAGAGGATCCGGATCTAATCCGGACTACCTTCCCTCCTATTGAAGGAAAGAAGGTGCCGATGGGCGACGTGTTCACGAGTTGCAATTGGGTTATGCGTGATGGGTGCCGTGACTTCGCCATCGATGATGGAGTATTTTATTGACTTTGTTCTAGTGCACCAAAGACAGCCTCCAAGCGTGTCTTCCTAATCACGGACGATGACGACCCACATCCAAATAGCAAGCAGCTGCTTACTTCATCGAAGACAACTCTCATCGTTTGTCATTCGCATACACGGTTCCCAGGGTCATCTAATTACGTTGACAGGATCTTACCCAAGCCGGCGTGCAACTCGAGCCTTTCTTCATCTCCACTCCAGAAAAGTCCTTTGATCCAACAAAGTTTTACTCCGTTTGTTTGACCCCATCCTACGGACTGTCCGTGTGACTGAACTTAATTTGACAGTCTGTCTTACCCTCCAACGTCTTTGGTGAGGATGAAGACGAAGATGACTCGGAGACGCTTCCGACATCTATCTCAATCACGAGGATCGACGACCTTCTTTCTCAGATGCGATTCCATGAGGTTCCAAAGCGTGCGCTATTCGGTATTCCCTTTGAACTCGGAAATGGATTCGTCATCAGCGTGAAGGGGTGAGTTTCTCACCAACACCTTGGGAGTACCCGGCATTGTCTCAGCGCCTATCAGTTACGGATTAATCACCGAACAAAGGAAGGGATCATATAAGTACTTTATTGACCTCGGAGACCGAATGGAAGTCGCAAATAGCCGAACGGTCTATCTTGACGAGGTTGATTTCGTATTTTTCGGCCACGCCGTGGGTTCCCTGACTTCTCACACTCATAGGATCACCAAGTAGAGGTCGACCCTTCCAAATTCTTATTTGGAGGCAAATTAGGCACCGGCCCGGAAGAAACGGCTGATGAAGACGAAGAAATCAGTCTGTCAATGACGAGAGTAGTGAAACGGGGCCAGAGAGTGAAGTAGTTTGATGCTTGGTTGAGATATGGAATGCTGAATGTCCGTCTCTATCCAGCCGTTCTACACAGCGGATGAGATCCGGTCTTTCCGTACCCTAGACCTTGAGCCTGGTGATATCCACTTCCAGCAGCAGTACATTCCAAACTTATTTCCTCACTTGCCTAGGTCTCAAACTTCTTGGTTTCAAGAAGAAGAAAGAGCTCAAATTCGAGGACAATATTAAACATTCCCTCTTCATATATCCAGATGAATTGGTAAACGGACCATTACCACGTACATTATTTCCTGGTCTGACCTTTCATACAGAAATACTCTGGTAGTAAACGCACTTTCAGTGCTCTTCTTCAAAAGATGTTGGACAAGGACATGATTGGATTGGTCCTTGCCATGGTCCGGCGCAATGCTACTCCGGCTTTCTGTGCCCTTGTGCCACAGGTGGACCATGCCTTGTTTGCTTTTGGTAACTAACCTGGAGCCGTATTATAGGCCGAAACTGTAGAAGAGGGCGGATGGAGTGAACCTGCCGGATTCCATCTCATCTTTATGCCTTTTGTTGACGACATCCGAAAAGGACCCATTACCGAATCGTTCAAAGGTACCTCGGTCTATTTTTTGCACATCGTTTGCTCACCTTCTGGTATCAGCTTCCGAAGAAGCTGTCGAGGCTGCCAGGGCTTGGATCGAGAAATTATGCCTCAAGAATGGTGCATATCCTCCAGACTCGTATCCAAATCCTGGTACGTATCCGCCGCCCCCCTGTGATTTCTTGCTCAGCCTGTTATTTAGCCCTCGCATACCATAATGCTCAACTTCAGGCAAGTGCCTTCCGCGAAGAATTCGACGCAGATGGGTTCGAAGACCTGACCCGACCCAAGTACGATATGATTCACAAGGTTTGTCGATTTGTGTCGCTGTAAGCAGTTAACGAACATATCATACAGCGGACGGGAGCGCTATTAACTGAATGGAAAAAAGTATTAGCAGGGGATGATAATTACAACACTGTTGTTGCGACGACGGGAATGAAGAGAAAGCCTGTTTGTCGCACTGTTACAATCTCGTCTGTGACATGCTGACAGTGCGGTATTCTTTCTCCTCCCCAGGATGTTTCCGTGGACGAAGCGGACCTTCGAGACAAATACGCGGCAGGAACGCTAGACAAGGTAAGTCCAGCGCCAGTCAGTTCGGACGGGTATCTGATGAGTCATCGTGATCGTGATAGCTTCGGGTCGATCAACTCAAGGTACGTTCCGTTCCCCCTACAACTTATGCATACTCACTCGAGGTCCTATAGGAGGTGCTCAAAAGCAAGGGCTTGCCCATATCTGGCAAAAAGGCCGATCTTGTCGAGCGCGTGGGTGAGTGGTTGAACAGGTAGTCAATCGGAGTTATTGCGAGGACATGGGTCGATAAAGAAACATTCGGATAGGTCAGCCAATTCATACCTTTCCGTTTCATCTTGTTCGCTCCCATCTGTGACTTTCTTGGGCTAAATGTTATTGCGTCCTGAACCTTGTTCATGAATGGAAATTCAGTGAGCAGGATGAAAATCTTTGGTTTCCGATCGTTTCCCTGTCACACTGAATCATGGGTTGGCGTTTTATCGTCGCCATTGTCCCAGTGACAAAACATTAGCCAAAACCTACTCGAAACGCCACCCCGGATGCAACAGCCCGATCGAATTACCTTTATAAGGAGTACCAGTGCTTGAGATGAACGTTCGCTTAAAAGTAAGCTGGGTGTCTGGAGCGGTTTCCTTTTAGCTTCCGACGACAGACAAGACATTTCAGAGGTAACATCGCAGTTGCGTTCGGGCTTGTCGTAGATGACACGCCGTGTCATCCATTCATCCCCGGGCCGATATTTTGAAATCTCACCCCGTCGTTCAGAATCTTTAGATTGGAGAACGGAGCGTGGGTCCATACGACTCTGATACGAAGGACTAATTTGCCTTCCACGGCAACTTGTGCAACTTGCCTGTCGCAATGGTGATGATAGATGGTATTATGAGTGCTCGCGAATGCCTCGTACTTGGTTGCCAATGACTTCAACTGACTTCAGCATCCGGGTCTGTGTCGACTGCCGGAAAAAGTAGATGGATAGCACCCGATCCCGGGCGTTCTAGTGCAATATGATAAGGAGAAGCGGCCAGCTTGCAACTGCTGGATCAAACGCCCTCGCGATCGTAGTAAAAGCTACGCGGCGACTGATGAGTCGGCGATTTTCGGACCTGCCAAAAGGTCTCCGTACCGTGCAATCTCGTACCACATAGTAGCGTTGCCAATCTCGATGTTCAAACGGCAACTGAGTCCTGCTCCATGGGCCGACCTTCGGGGCTCTTTCCGTGGCATACGTCCGAGTCGTCTGCACCGTGGGGCCCCGCCGCCCCGGTGTTTCGACATTTCAAATGATATTGCTGCCATGCCAGTGGCAACTTACTTCGCGCTGACT
Source organism: Zangia roseola (assembly GCA_038090095.1). Lineage (NCBI taxonomy): Eukaryota > Fungi > Basidiomycota > Agaricomycetes > Boletales > Boletaceae > Zangia > Zangia roseola. Next base: position 10,406 of record JBBPMD010000227.1, read on the forward strand.
CTTTCTTTTTTTTTTTTCGCCTATGCGTTCTTTCTTGCAGGCGTACTCTCCGAGTCTCCGTTGATGTGTTTCTAACCCGCACTACACTCTATGGTGATGGAATCGAGCTCTCGAAATTCTTCCAGTTCTCGACTTCCTTGAAGTTACATCATCTAGAATTCGATGAATTTCACCAAGTATCAACTTTCGAGGACTCGGACGGTATTCGGTATCTTCTTTCATATTTCCAGTTTCCCATGACTGATATCGCACTCTCTTGTTTTATTAGCATAGCCTGCACTCGGCCGACAAGGTCGCCATGTTTCTCTCTTGCGTTCACCAAAACTGGATGTCCTTTTCAACCCGTTCTGCACAGATATTTATGCCTGATATCTGAACATGCTCGATTTGACCATGTCAATGATCATCGACAGAGGTAGGCTGTACATACATTCCCCACAGCGACCCCTGAGTCATTTCAGTGACACAAAATAGCTTGTCGTCCAAGCCCCGCTGCGGAACTGCGGACGGGGATCACGCCATCAAAGTTTCCCATCTACAGCAAAGTCAGCGCGATGAACGGTTTTAGGTTCGTTACCAATCGTTCCGTCCTAATCTCGGCAATGCGATATTGTAGTTTGTTTTCACTCGTTTGTTTTCTGTGGACGGGATCAATGTTTCCGGGTCGGCGCCGAAGAACTCAACGTCGTGAGCTGGAGGCCAAAAACGATCTGCGCTAATTTCGTCGTCCTCGCGCTCTGAATAAACTAGGACATTTTAAAGACAGAATGGGCCCCGCATTCGACCCTTTTTTTTCCACGCGAACCGGAGGAGTTTCAGGGCCGATGATTCTGTAGTGGAATGCCCCATCTGTGGTGTTCCAATGGAACCGCCATTGATGGCCATTTGCGACAGTCCAATTCTTTGGCCAGTCAAGCCGACCGGTGGCGTCGAACGCAATCGTCCGAGACAACAAAATCGGAACTTTCCACATCTACGGATATCAGGGGGTGGCGATAGTTGACATGAGACAATATTACTTCTTTTCACAAAGTCTTTCATCACAACCGCGCCGTGCCTTCAAGACTTAGGGTTCAGTCGTGGTGATATATATATCTACACAACCTCAAGTTTCTTTCAAGATGCCACATAAATATATGATCATGCACACGGTGGGAAGAATTGCCGCAGGAACCATCTGATATGCCCGTGCCTCACTGATAGAGTTTCTCCGGGGGGAAGGGGGATGACATAGACCTTATGCGCATGCACCATCATTTACCCAAGCACCAGCGGAGCCTTTAAGAGGACATATTAGAACGAACATCACATAGGTCCCCAGCCAAAAACAGAACGCACCGCCGGGCGTGGATGCCTCGTTCCAATAGCTCGCAGTCCAGAGGTCGCCGCTTTGGATCAAGTCAATACATTTAGATTGACTGTTAGAGCGGCCTGTGGACTCACTCATATGTCACTTTGTCACCGTCGGTGTACTGCGGAATGATAGGATAAGTACTGAGCCACGTTTGGATGAAATGGTGTTCAGTGGGACTTACTGCTACGTCGTCATTCCATGCTGCAACACCGGCACAGTTTCCTGTTCCTGCTGGCGCTGTGCTTGTAGGAGCCACTGCTGTAGCAGTCGAGGTGGTACTTGGCAGCGCAGGGACCGGCCAGGTGTTCCCACGGACTGCTGTGATCCATGAGGACGCAGCATCCGGGTACTGTTGTCATCGACCTAAGCTTATCGTCGTGTGTTTGGATCAAGGAGTGACGTACCTCCCACACCATCACGCCAGCGTCTATACCGAAACAGTCAGGATAGTTATCGGAGGGACGGTTAAGGTATTCTGCACTTACTCCATCCACCTGCGTAAGCCTCAGCGACACACGAGGCGAGGAGGGTTGTGTTCATGTAACCATTGTTCGCGTCAGCGGTGGTAGCCGGTTTACCGATAACAAGTTTGTCCGAAGTGACGCCATTCGCAGAGATTTGAAATATAGAAGATTCAGGCCAGGTCGAAGAAGACTCGTAGAGGAGACCTTCGCACGTCGTGTACTCTGTCGTTCCCTCTACGGTGTATCGCTTTAGTATCCCAATTCAATTCAAGTTTGTTTTCTTGGAGACTTACGGTTGTAGAACTAACAGAACATTGTTAGAAATGCGCATTCAGAAGATTTTCAACATAATCAATATTGGAACTCACTTGGACGTTGTACTATTGAATGAACGGTAAAAAGAACCTCATACAAGGGAGTAGCTACTTGCTTACCCAGTCAATCACGGAACCGACAGCCTCGTTAACCCACAGGTATCCTCCTCCACCCCACATGTTGGGGGAGAACCTTGTTGTAGTTCAACTGTGTGTAATGGCATGTATGGGATGACTGCTCACCATGGTGCGACAGCTGCGGAAATTGGTTAGTAGTTATTACCGTCACGAGGCTCACGACTTACGAGCATGAGTGAGAATGTACTCTCCCTGAGGGAGCTGCGTTCGGAGCTGCGTGGTAAAGTTTCCGAGCCATTGTTCTGCAGATCCCGTGCCGCTGTCAAATGCACCAAAGTCCTTGCATAGGACACGAGAAAAAAAATAAGTCTCACGAACGGAATTTAGTTCAAAGAAGTACCTCATAATCAACGTCAACACCTTGAAGATTGTACTCGAGAGCCCAGGTAGCCATGGTGTTAGCCGTGGTGATAGGGTCATCACCTGACGACGTTGGCGTGTCCATCGACCCGAAAAGAGACACGATAAGGTAAATTCCAGCTGCGTTGTACTCGTCTAGAATAGTTGTACGCTCGCTGGCAGTAAGCTCCTGCCATGCAAGCGCTTCGTCGGCTGCACCCGATGTCATTAGGAATGAGATGGCGCTGATGACGTCGTCGATTTCTCCTCATGCATATTGAGCAAACACTTACAACACATTGAAGCCCTGAAATGCGAGGTTACCAAGCGTATGTTATAGGAAACTCTCGCTCACGTTGATCTCTGCCACTGTGGGTTCGGTAGAGGCGTCGCTATAAACTACGAAGTGAGGTGCAGCGGGCGTGGCCCTCTTCAGGACATTTCGAGCCGCAGGAGTGAGACTCCTGAGTTTATCCATAAGAGGGATACCATGTGTCGATCCAAACAATGAACAAGCAGCGAGGGACGCGACGATAGAACGCAAGAACATCATGATCTGAGTGGCGTTGATCGAGGGTGAGGTACGAGCGAGCAGCTGGTCTGCCCCGAGGTATCCCCCAGCGTTATATGCCCGGAGTCCCGCCAGTTAACGCATCTGAAGCCTGCGTGCATGTGAGGACTAAGAACAGAGATTGGTCCATATTCCGCAAGTTCCGCATGGTTCCACAAGGAAAGCCAAACATAAACGTCGTAAATGCAGATGACGACCTACATCTATCTCAACCCATGTCTATGTCCAATAGATTCAGGTCCTTTGGGAAGCTTTGCAGGACCGCATGGTAGGGTTTCAGAGGACGCAGTGATAAGAGTGATCCAGGGCCTTTCTTGGATGTGAACAGCTGGATCACGAGTCCTGGCGAGCTACGATTGCCAGAGTGTGCCACATGGAAGGAGAAGTCATCGGACGTGACCGCTGTTGACTTGAATAGATTCATACTTACTAGAGCAGGTTCAAAACCCATGTACCACCCGAGTCCGTCTTTGGAGTTCACCGGTGAAACATTGGGTCACCGCCTGAAACTAAGCAGCCAGTTCTTCAAGATATTAGCCCCCATTTGATAGGTCCTCAGTAAAGCAAGTTCCCACCAAAAAAGCACCAGTTTTATCATGATGATGGAAGTTTGTGTCGTAAGTACTAGTGGGGTTCGAATCAAAGTATTGCGGCTTACGTACGAGTCCGCAAGATACATTGTTACTATGTTCTTGGTCGTACAAGGTAGTGCCGACTCGCAAAGGCTTTCTATCGTGACTCGGTTGTTCTCATGCGATATGAATTTCTAAACTGGAAGCGCTGATAGGGGGAATGATCAAGGGCAAAGTTAGATACCATGTTCCCAGGTCTTAGTCCGCATCGCGAGCCGCATGGCTTCCTGCAACGAGATCATGATACTATTCCTGATTCAGTTTCTTCTCGTGGAATACCAACTTATCGTCTTTGGACTCACCTTGGTGCTGCGCTCTCCATACACCGCCGCGTGTGCAAAGGAGACAACTTAGTGTCCCGCACCCAAACATATCCAACAGAGGTTACTCATATGCTCCTTGCCGTGTGGTCCTCGACGCTTTTCCCGAGCAACCCGTATCATCCGCCAAATTCTCGTGCTGTGGAGTTCGCCATATCATCACTTGCAGACCACATGACGTTCATGATCGATCATGTGGATTCGCAGTTTTTGTCTTATCTTCGTCATCCCGACGGGGCCTACTAACTTTGCCCTCGTTCGTCGAGACACATTCGCCCTCCATGTATCGAGAAGCCTGAACTGATGCAAAATGTTCAGTGACATCGATAATGTGATACCTCTTGTTTGCCGATCTCTTGCGCACACCAGTGCCACCAAGAGTCACTGCATGTAAACTCTCCCACTCATAGGTAAGCGACTGTCATGATAGTGAACATGGTAGTGCCCTGGCCGCGGTAACGCTGCCTGCCACCAGTATGAGAAGTCGAGCGGGGGATGGGTAGAAATTTTCGAGAGATCGTCCACCATATCTTGGGTCTGCCTGGAGTGAGGACGACTCGTCTTCATTGAATAACCATCTAATGATCTATTCGGTAGCGTAGCAAGTGAGGAAAGCATTGGTGAAAACCTTCAACATTTGCCAATGCCAAAGCTGCCTTCCGAAATCATCACCATCCCTTTACGATGTCGGTTTCAACGAATTCGCATATCCTTTGGCATAACAGTCGGAGACTTCGGAAAAACATGAATGAGGAACTAGTGTCCAGAAGTCGGGAAGTGGTGGTGCAAATGGGGAGTTGAAACTGGAGTGGAGTAGACTTTGGTTGGTGATTTATATGCGAGGGCGTCCTTCGGAGTGGAATTTCCGGGAAGGATGACGCTGTGGTTCGAACTCGAGTGACGAGAGTGCGAGGACATGTAACAGCGCCACTGGGTGCTGTCAAGACGAGCTATGCACGGTATATGATGTTGGTGCACGGACATGTTTAGGGTTGCGAAGGAACGCAAGTACGGCGGCGGCGACGAGATCAGCCATGTACGTCCCGTCCTCAGCTTGGACTGCATCATGCACTACAAGCGCCGTAATTGGGGGTAACAACGATATCAATGCGACGTCCGGGAAACCTCGCGATCGACCACGGGCGCCTTTATTCAGGTTATTGCAATTACGCTGCTTCCCGCGGAAAATGCTTTCCAGATTACGCCTGAAGTTGAAGAGGTTAAATAAGAGTGAGTAGACAAACGCATGTGACAATCGGAGGGACAATGCTAATAGACAGACGTCGGGAGCGAGTCACGTAACCAGTGACTCGGACGTCTGGTCATTCCTAACTGGCAAGCAACTTTTCAGTTTTGGACACGACTACTGGGTGGTTGCGGCGATGTTTTCGCCCAACGGACAGTTGCTTCCAACTGCCTTGACATGGGGTCGCGCTGGCTATATCCACCATCTGGACATACCCAGTGGTACCACACGCGCGAAATGGTGCACTAGTAGCAGGAATCCGCGGCGCATTTCCCTGGCCAACAACGGGACATGCATTACAGCCTCTGCTCATTCATCCATATCCTTCTTGAATGCCGCGACACATGAAGAAATTGGGTCTCGCATGGAGAATCCTGATCTCGTCAGGTCTGTGGCCATCTCGGTGAATCACGACATTGTCGCGGGCAGGCCACCCTCACGCTGCGGAACCTCCGGGAAATTCTTCCCTCTCGCTACGTCAAGAATGTAAGTGTCCTAGCTCCGAACATATGGTGGCTCTCTTATCACATCGATGACAATGCACGCAGGACCAACATTCAATATTCAGGTGTGTCCATATACAACTCCGCTCCGCTTTCTGACGACTTTATCACTAAATGAACAATTTGCGTCTCTCACTGCCCAATTCGATCGTTTGAGACACTCAGTTGCCGCTAGACAGCCGAGCTCACGGCCTTGCACAGAGAAACTGGACCCCTGCGTCATGTATCTCGCGAGCTCATTTCTGCGTGCAACGACCTGAGAGTCTCTGAAATCTGGATGTTCGGAACTGGTCAACGTTATAATGCACAAATCAGGGAGCTCAAGTCTGCTGAAGCAACGAGCCAACCCACACTCGATACCGTGCAGCGCTTCATCACTGAGTCGGACACGTATGTGGAAAAGTCGATCGTCTCGGCACTAGAATGGCACAACGCTGACGCTGACATGATCTCGACGTTAATGGCCAGGCGTCTCGTCAGCAACTTCCAGTCATCACGATCCATACCAGATGAACAATCAACTGCGGTGCAACGAGCCTTCAAGGCTAACGGTTATACCTCGGTAGGCTGCCTGGAGAGAAAGACGCGAGGCGCTGTAGCCTAGCACTTCCCGATCGCATTCCGGGCCTTTTTCATGCATTGCATATTCCACGTCGTTTCCTCTTGGACGGCAAACAAAGGGCGAAACGAGCAGATGTTCAAACAGCTGCAAGAATCAGGCAAGAGTTTGTTTTCGTACACGGTCAACTATTCTAATACTAACGGTATAAAAAGTGTCCCGAACGTTCTGTGCGCGTTGGGGATCTTTTTCCATACTTATACCTGGACTCGACTGCCGCACAAGGGTTTTCTGATATTGTCCTCACGGCCGGTTGCGCCGTCACTTCTGCCGTTGCACGGGCAAGAATTTTGTCTTCCTTCCGCCATATGCCAGTGATATTGTTCGTCATGTCCACCGCTGGATAGCTCAGGGAATTGATCGGGAATGCACTGGCGGAAAAAGATACGATAGAGGTGATTCTAGGAGAAAGTCAAGGTCAGGATGGGCCGCATGAGGCAGGAAGAAGCCGAAAAGTATTGTGGGAGGTCGTTGTGGAATCGCTGCTTCAGCCATGTTACACCGAATCGAGTACTAAGTGGTGGTAGTATATGCTTCGGTATAGTACGATTACTCGGCCGAAGCCGGAAAATGAGGTTGAATTTTCTCAGCATCTTTACTCCCGACGTCCCAGCGGTCTCCTCAACCACGAACCAGTTCGTCCTCAACAAAGAACGAACCCAACGCCAAAAAGTATAGCTCGAAGTACACCCCACCAGCATCATGCGGTCGACGTTCTCTACCTCCTTATTTCGCCAAGTAGCTTCACGCCGTGCTTCTCCGTCGTTCGCCGCGCGTCGGTTCGCCAGCACCACCCCGAACTCTCAAGGTGCAAGCGGCTCAAAGCAGGTACAGGATGCCCTCGGTGCTGCACAGCGGTTATTGGCGAGCGCAGGACAACTACTAGGGCCCCTTGGTGAAAGGGCTGCAGGATTGCTTGGATGTACGTGTAATTCTGTATTAGCACACGGCACAAGAGGTTGACCATAGTGTTTCACTCCCCGCCCTAAACTTTCTTCGCGTCTTCTTACTCCCGCATCTTGTTTCTTTGATTTGCGTTTGTCCCGCATAGCGTACCGCCAACCTCTCACGTACAACGCAGAGGTCGCGCGGGAGCTGCTGAAGCACGTCTACATTGCTGAGCGATTGCAGCCCCCAACTTCGTTCGCTACTATCACAGACGCATACTCTGTTCTCTGGGCTCGTGCAAAGAACCCCCAGTACTGGCGTGACCTCCTCACGACCGGTGAGTGGGGCCGTGTCGCAGTGTATGCGGTAGAAGCATACACGATTTTCAAGGTGCGCCCCACTTTCTCTTTCTTTCCTCTTCGCCACGCCGCCGTACTGATTGATTGCGCGAACAGGTTGGTGAGATAATAGGTCGGAGGCATTTGATCGGGTACAACCTGCATTAGAAGATAGACATTTCCCTACGCGGCTGCTCGTGCGAACCCGTTACTGCACACTAGATTATTTTCATTGTGCACCAACTCGAGTGTAACCAAGACGTTTACACGTTTCACCGTCTCGGCGACTTCTAGTCTCCACATCAGCTTTTCATACATTTAAATCCAGCCATAAACCACAGCATTTGAACCCACCCACCAGGCCTGATATCCCTCACGTGTGGGATATGCCAAGACTACGCGAGAGGTGCGTAAATCTGTGTCAAACCAGCAGAAATTCCTAATTATATATTCGGGGCATAGTTTTGAACCGATTTTCTTCTAAACGCGAAAGATTGATGCTCGTCCCGTCTGCTGAGTTCTGTTTTCACATCAATGTGTGCGGCCTTTTTACGGTGTTCGATTATCGGTCAAGGGGCATCCGTATACAACCGAACCTGCCAAACGCTCGCAGGCCACTTCATGCACCCCCAACCGTGATTATGAGATTAACAATACATTTACCTCAAAATTGGATAAGTCTAACCAATAAGCTGGTAACTCTATGCGCGTCGTCTCCGTATAACGACATGCATTCGACGATGATTGACGAGCGGAGCTGAGGTACTTTGAGCTCCTGTTCCTTCAACTTGATTAAAGCTCGCGGTGGACAGCCGGCAAGTCGCGCGCGACAAGAGTCAGCCGACATATTATAGTAGCATTGAGCAGAGAGGATCGTGTCTATAATCCTTTTTTCACAATTTACCCTTATAAAACTATGGAATGAATTTATGTAACCTTTGCCTGATGTGGCACAGATGGCCTGGTTTGGACCTTGCAGTGCCTGTGTAGAGCGGGCCAGCGCCCGAATCAGTTTGGGCAGTGCCAGTTGAGGGCAGGAGTCGTTCACGTTCATAGACTCCACTGAAGCTGTATTGATCCCCATCGACTTGTCCTCTTGTTCAATCTGATGGGCTCTCCCTTTCGCTCAACGGTAGACGAGATCCTCTCCGACTTGACCAAGTGAGTTGACTTGTTGTTGCTTGAGTGGCTCATCTTTGATATCGATTCTCTTAGATTCCGTATACTCGTGGTAGGGAAGGTAGCGCTTCCTGCTCAACTCAGTCTATTCGTCGTTGGTCTTACTTGTTTCAAGCCGGGATGCGGAAAATCAACGCTACTCAGCAAGGTTTTCGGTGTCGATCCGAGTCCAGAGAACTGGGTAGCCCGGGTTTAGCTTATCGCTAGGACCCTCTGTCTGATGCACTTGAACAGGATTATGTTGAAACAAACGAGGCGGTCGAAGATGCAGTCCCTCAGAGCATACAGGGCGGCCTCACGTTCAGCGAAAACAACAGATTTATGCTATATACTTCTTCCCGAGGCTTTCTACCGAACAGTGACACAGATTTCGACGACCTCCGAAAGTTCATTGGCACGCGTCTTGATGCGAGAGACCCTAATAAACGGTTGCATGCTATTTGGTGGGCACACTTCGCAAGTTATGGTCAGCGATCACCCTAAGTCAAATCACAAGGATCTGTATGAACACCCCACATGGGGGCGAGCGTCTCACTGAAAGCGGAGTAGAGAGAATTCTTGACGTGGCACATAAGAAAGGTGCAATAATTGATTGTACCGCGTCTCTTGCTAACCATACACAGTCCCCATTATCATCGTGCTCACTAAATTTGACCGGTTGGTTGACTCGATCGCACTAACTGGGAAGACATCTAACCTTGATGGCGACGATGAATATCATGAGGGTCGAGGGGAGGCAGAGCATCTACTTGATGACACGATGAAGAACATCTCGCTCGACTCCTTACTATCTCAACAACTAATGACTCCAGTTTCCGGTGAGTGATCTTTCAAATACTACTTGATTCCATGAAACCTTCGTCCCAGCGATGGCGGGTTACGAGGATACGATTTCTGCATTGATTCAATCCACCGATGTTGCGATACGAAAGCACTATCAGAAACAAATGCACGATACATCGATCGCTCTTGCGTGGGCAATCGCTCAACGTCAGGATCCCGAGACCACGGTGGCAGCTGTAGTTGAGTAAGACTGAGTTTCCTTCTTCAAATAACAGCTTCTTACTTCTTCGCCTAGCGTGGGAAGCAAAAGCACGTTTGAACGTTCTCTTCATTCTACGCTGTCCTGATACCCATCGCAGGATATTGGAGTGGGCTACGAGGCACCACTGAATTCAGAGGGAAGATTATGGAACACTGTATCTCTGTCATCCACAAAGATATCATCGCAGTCTGGAACATCCAAGATAGCTGTGGTGTGCGTAGCACCCTCAGAGAACAACCCAATGTGTTATCTGATCCCATTGGAAGTATCTTGCAGGGGGGGACTTCAAAGCGCGAATGGCCCATTTGGTTGAAGACCTCGTACATACTGGACAGAATGCAACGTGTGTCGATCATTCTCCCCGTCTGGTTTTCGCTCAATGATTATTTCAGGACAATCCATTCTACCTTGAACGTTCATGGAACTTTTGTAGCTGCTACTGCGAGTCCCATCTCCGCCGTGGGTGGGGTTGCAGAGGCACCGAAGTGGGTCTCAGAGGTTTACCAAACGACGTAGGTTCAATACTTTGTCTAGTCCGATCATCTCTGACAATTATTAGTCCAAGTTATATCGTCTACGTCATGGGATACATTGTGGATCTGGTCATGGTATTGGTCTTTCTTTCAGAGATCCACCAATTGCCAGAGACAAATCTGTACTCAATCGAGGAAGACGCTGTCAATGCCATCAAAGAGTACATTTCGTCCAGATTACTCTCAGAAACGCACGAAGAAATTCGCACGTTAGTTGCGGAGAATAAATTGAGCGATGCAAGCGGCCGGGAAGACGTTATTCTTAAACGGATTGTGCGTCTCGTGAACAACTTCTACCCGCGCGCCAGGGACCAGGTGAAGAAAGTATCTCGAAAAGTCTCATCCCCCGCGGTATGCTCGGCACTTCGTTCTTACTTTCTTGCATTGAATCCTCGCCCATAGATCTCTGTGGGATCCGTCTCGGATGACTCTCTCGAGAAACACGGCAAGGGAGAGTCCATTTTCTCAGTCAGTCCAGGACCTTTCTGTAATTCGACCATTGTTTAACTCAGTATCTGTGTAGCACGCCCCATCCACGAAGCCAAGGGTTGCGCATCGACGCGGTGCACAGGATGCCCCCCCAGATATTCTCACCATCGTGGAGGAAGCGACCAGGATTCCGACGTCTCGGTCATCCATAGACAGTGCCCCACTCTCGAACTTACTGATCCCTGAGAAGAGCGCTGCGGAGAGCTCGAAGCACTCGCCTTTGAACCCATTGAACTGGGGTCGTCCGAACCGTGAACACCCCGGGGGAGACGAGGAGGCGGGAAGATCCCTCTTTTCTCCCCAGCCTCCGCAACGAACTGCATCCAAACAACGATGATAATCTTCTTATCTTTTTCTCTCGATCCAATTGGCTAGCTCAATACTATAAGATTCACATTACTCTAAGTCTTGCTGCAATTTTCGTCCGGCTAACGTCGTAGTGGATATCAAAGTTGAATAAGAAATTTGGTACTAAACGTGTATATCTCACTGCCTAGTCATCTATTCCTAGTAGTTTGAGCCCTATGATCACAACATAGAACTATCAATATGCAAGGGGCCAATCTCCGTCGTATGCTTCTTCGGCAGGAGTGACATCCACTTGTTCTCCTTGATCTCGAGGCCTTTGTTGCCAAAATATCTCTCGCTCTCATAGCTCCAGGCATCCGTAGCTCGTACCCACTGACCCAAGCCGTCACAATATGCTATGACTTGTGAGTTCAGGGGTTCTTCCCATTGGGGAAGTGTGGCTTTCGCCGCATGGAATCTTTCTTGAACTCCAAAAAGAAAATCTTCGACCCACAGCATCGCGCCGTTAACGTCCGTACGGTGTTCGTGCATCACGCACGTGATGAGGTTGTGCAGGTCATCCCCGCGCCGCTGCTCCATATTGTAGGATACGATGTCCTTTTGAAAGCGATCGGATCACCATTAGCATAGCCGCGTGGAACTTATGGAGATCGACTGACATTACTGACAGCAACCAGATCAATAGCTGCGAAAAACATCTCCTGGATAGCAGGGTGCGCCATGACTTCGTCTGGAATGTTCAACTCCAACTCTATGATGCAAAACACAACCTTCGATGCGCTGGTGCGGCGTCGTACATCGATATAGCCTTTGATATCAAGAACGCGATGATCCCTCTTGTCAGTTGACTCCTGGATGACTGCCTCGAGATATTCCTCCATGCTCTGGATAAATCTCTTCTGCGCTTGTGCGGTTGCATTCTGTATGGTCAATTCCCAAAATCTGCAGCCGAGTCAGAACCATACCGAGAATAGATAAAAACATTTGATCGACCTACTGACGTACAATTTCCCCGCCAGTCCACTCTCCTTTCGGACGTGGTGTGTGTGGATTCCGAAGAGCGTCCATGACGACGTCCTTTTGCTTGCGGACCTCGGGGGGAGAGAATTTATCTGAATACTCGTCGATCACGAACAGCACGTGCATGAGGTCACTGCCAGCCCTAACTCGGGCTGAATAACATCGATTAAATGACGCATCTCATCGATGTATCAATAATCAACTGACCTTTACTTGCTGTTGGATAGGCTAAACAGGCCAGGAGACCTATCAAACACGCGATGAGTTCTTGGACAGTGGATAAAACAAGATAGTCACTAGAGTTACAGCGAATAAAGGCATCCTGTGCTTTGGGGCTGAAAGCTTGGAAGCTCTTTATCCAAGCGTCAGACTCCTCCTTGACCACATCATAGTGTGTGTTGATCCGACGGGGCCAAGGCCATTTAGCGAGCACGCCCGGAACAAAAATTCTGATGGGTCCATTATATTTATCGCGGTCTTCTCCAGATGTAGGTTTGTCCCGGGCGGCAGGTTCATTGACAACGGTCTTGCGCCTCCTGACAATTGAGGCGAAAATGCCATGGACGGTGCCATGGACGAGCACGCTTGTGAGCGCGGTGAGTAAAAGTAGAATCAAGACCTCCATGTTGAGGGATCCATTCGATGGCGTACCGGCCTTATATCAGTTACAGTTCATAGCATTTGAATTTTGCGGCTTGGCTCCGGCAACTCTCCGTATGTTGTCCTCCACGTTAGGAACAGTCATCTATCTGTCGCGATTCGGATGTCGTGGTCCGTCAGCAGGGTCTACATAGTAGTGGCTTCTGCGGCTACTAGAGTCAATCCCGTACGTGTCATTCTAGGTGTCTTCTCGCCGCCAAGGGCCTCGTAATGGTTTAATGCGAATAGGAAGTCGATGGGCTCATGCTGTGGGCTTTCGAATATGCACAGGGGGTGCTGGTGATTGGCTACTAATTGACGCCAAAATCTTCTCCTGGGCCTCGTCGATTGCACATCATACCTTCTATCCTGTGTATGCGGAACTATGATCAAGTGCGAATCTTTGAGATGCCCGGGACAGCGTCTGGAACGTTCCTCAAACGGGGCATACCAACTTTGTCTAAGATACTTGACAATCAGTGACATCTGGATCTGGACGGAACGCCGACTCACCTAATGGCAAACCATGCAGGCAGTCGATTATCTCCGATTCGGAGGGGACTAGTGCCTGCCCTGCCAGTGAGTTATCGAGAACTTAAAAGGTCATACTGAGAAGGGGAATGGGCGCTGAGCGGTTGAGCGGTGTCAAGAGCGCAGGATTCGAAGCTTCGTGACATTGTCAATGAAGTTGCTACAAAGAAACCGTACCGCAATAATCCAGTACTTACTCTCCGGGTATTAGTAGAAGGCCGCGGTTCATCCTCTCGAACTTGTCGGAGATGGCTACCGCTCGGGTCAGATCGGCCCGCCGGTCATGGTGCATTCGGATCCTCGTATGGTCGGAACAACTCGGATCGTCTGATTTCGATGTATAGGTCAGGTTTCATTTAAATAATCATGATTAGCAAGCCATCCATGACCGAATGGATTATGCCCTAAGATGCAAGTTAGAATTCGGCATCCGGAAAGTGGCCGAATGTCGTCCTCCATGTTAGGAATCATCAAATTTTGATGCTCGGTCTGGTTTAGGCACCACTGTAGACATTGTATAGTCACGTATATGACAAGATGTTGTTGTGTGGCTGTTGCGGCTACTAGAGGCAATTCCGTATGTTTTGTCCAAGTGTTTCCTCGCTGTCAAGGACCCTGTAACCATAGTACGTCAAAGGATGTCGATAGCCTCCTACTCTCCCACATTGCACCTTGCATTGCGAATAACTCGCATTCCACGCTTGGTAATGCCCAAAGCAACGAGAGCGGGCCGCATGACCGTCTCGATTCGGCTATCTCATCCACCTACCTCGGTGATTTGTAAAAAAAAACAGTAGTGCTGTGACCCTTCTCGGGCGCCTCGTTGACTGCGCGTGATTCTGATTGCGGTATGCGGAAATTTATTCGAGGGTGCGATCATTGATATGCCTAGATAGGGTTCGGAACGTTCCTCGGGCACGGGCGTCCCCAAGGTACTGCCTTGACAATCGCCCAACGCATGGAGCAGGACTCCGGACTCTGAGCCTATAATAATCCAGACCGGAGGGGGCTGCGACACATTCATGAGACTTGTTTGCACACCGAACGAGCCCCCGCCCCCTGGTTAAGGTCAAAATGGATGAGCCGAATGCGTTCCAGAAGTTGAACTCCATACCAATCAAGCCACCTGCCACATGCAACACTTGGCAAGATTTCTTTCACCTTCTCAAAGTTAATCGTGGGAACTTGTACAGCTACCTTATTTAGAAACGGTATTCACTGTGATAGCTACTCAATCTACAATATTAATAGTGTTGTGTATATAGCTAGAAGTGACCTTGTTTCGAGCCGTTTCGACTTGATACATGCATAATTCTATCATGTACTGCAATCCCTTTCGATTTTGGACCCGCCAGTGCTGAGGCGAAGCGAGGAAAACGCCCGAAGGCCGTTTTAACTTTTCCCGCGAGGGTCGCCGGAACCACTACCTTACAACGTTGTGTTCTTTGTCATTTTCGCTCTGTTTCACCCCGATCAGTATCCCAAGTATAATTTGATCAATGGAAACAAGGTTCCTGCCGAGACTCGGCATTTCCGAGCCGTGTTACATAAATCGGGTAGTCATGTGTTTCCAGGCCTGGCTTCGGCGCCTCGAAAAAGTACCAGTGTAGGTCGACACTAATTAGGACCAAGCCTTTGTTTGAAAACCAAAGGATTCCTCAGAGTTGTAGTATTGTAGGTACACACCAGACCGTGTCGATCCACGCCGGTGTCGATCCCGCCGCCACGTCTGCCTTCAATGAACATCGTGCGTATGTAATTTCCGTATGCTCAGGATGAATCGGGGGGATAGAGTGTAAATGGGTGCGTAATCGACGACCTAAGATACGACGTTCTTCCACTCAACACTTGTCAGAGGCAGCTTTCCAGAGCGGTCAGTATGTTGGATAGTTCAGCTGGTACTAAGCGCAGCATGAGATAAGGATGCGATAACGATGTACGCAAAGAAGTAGACGACGCCGCTGGGAAGTCATTACACCAAAACTGATTTGCAAACTGGCAACCACTTGCGGTACAATGGGAAAAAAATTTGCTCGTTAAAAATGAATATTGTAGCACTCGATCCGTCGGTTCTAACGATTGATTAGTGCAGGCACTCTTTATCCTTCATCCAACCAACACATACATGCCGGACGAATATTGCTGTATGTCACTCGCAGCTACGATGACGGAGATGATCTCGATGGAAAACAACGTCAATAGTGTGTTTAAGATTATCTTTGACTGGTTGTACACCGCCCATACGCGAAGGATCATGACAACGATAATGATTTCATTTCTCCGCTTGTTGAACGCGCGCAACACACAGGAAGACGAAGGAATTATCAGATAAGTGACCTACGGCTACCCAGTTGAAATCAGCTCATTAGTTATACTTTGCAATGAGGGTAACACGAATGGGTACGTCTGTGACGTCGCATATCAGCAGACATATAGTCATTGGTGTCCGAAGAAATGCACCTTTGCAACAGGTATGAAGGTTGTTCCGCCTTGATGGAGTCAACAATTGTAATTGACTTTCGCATTTCAAACCCGAAGCATACCAAGGGATTGGAAACCATCTAGACTTAGTTTTCACGACATGTCTTAACAACGCAATACTTATTCATGCGATATTGTGAAGGCTGCAATAAAGAACCTACAACAGTATTCCGTGTCAGTTTCCTGAAATTGGCGATGTATCTTCCGGGAAATTAAATATTGGTTTAGTCTGCATTCTCATTAAGAGACATGTCAACCTGGAAACGCATGCTTACTGACCCAGATATATTCTATCTTCGTGGACTATCAGTTCGGAAATTCCACACAAAGTCAGGTACTTCTTTCTAAAACCCACCAAAATTGTATGCTACGACGGTAAACCTAGCTGTGATGAGTTTGTGAGACTAAAGCCTTCCATGCGCAGGGGTGAACGTACGTGATATATAGTTGTTCTGCAGAATGGAGGTCAGCGCATACCGTAGATCAGAAGACATGCTCTCAAGGCAACAGAAAGAATCTGCCTTGCGGTCGGGGGACAGTGGTGTTAACAAGAGAGAGAAATTCGTCCTGTAGTGCTGATAGAACATCATCATCAAGAGCCCTATATCGTGCAACTCTCGAATATTGGCAATGACAGTCCATTCTATTGGCGCGCTGATTGGGTTCGTCAGCAGAAACTGTTCATGGCTAGGTGAGGCACTGCCTGACTGATATTAGCCATAGCTAGCACACTTCGTTCCTAGCCCCGTGGCGTAACGACAGAACTAGCATTGCATTGTGAGGGTGGACGTTGGGTACTGTTCACTTGGCCATTGGAATACGAGATACTGCCTTTCTGACGCTGAGGACAGCGCGTGACCGGTATCATCCAGTCCTGGGAATCGATGAACCCGTGAGAGGAGAAGATGAATCAAGTTGATAACATGCAATGCACCGTCGCCGAAACCGACGTGTAAATCCGAGCGGAATCGGAAGCTCGGGACCAAATTCATATTCAATCCGAAATGATTACTAGGATGTTGTGGGAGTATTAATGTTGACCGACCTTTGGCGCTGATAGGCTTGAAGCTTACTATTGTACTGCCAGAGGTTCAGATTGAAGCGGATAGATATAGAAAGATATGGTGCGACTCGGGTGGGAACACAAGATTAAGCATGATATCCATCCACCAGAGAAAGAATAACAGGGAACATGATGGTCTACTCCTCCTTCTTGGTTCCAACCTTCTTCTCTGCCTCTGTAATAGAAGCCACATCAGTCTGGGGTCCAGCGGCAGCTTCAGGGAACGTTTTAATTGAATGTGCGTGTTGAAAAAAGTAATGCACGTACGACCAAACATCGACGCAGCCTTGAACGGTCTTTTGAGGTCACCCTCGGCAGCCTTTCCGAGTACATGGATAGCGACAACTTTTGCGTCATACAGGTTCTTGAGTCCCATGAGAGCTTGTATAAAGAGGGGCTGGGTGTACTTCATGTACAGGTGGAAGAAGACCATCGTGGCAATGCCAAAGTACGCGCCACGTAGCTGGGAAAATGGGAGATGAGCTTGGTAAGTAGTTAAACAAGTAGCATACATACAGCTTTTGATGTCTCGGAAAGATCGTAGTCTCTTACGGTGGTGGTGACCAGCCCACCGGACTCAGACGACTTGAAAATAGATGAGTGAAAGGATTGCAGAACGCGGTGGGAGGCTAACCATTGGGTTCGGCGTGTCGACTAGGACAAAGAGATGTGAGAACTTGTATGAACTCGGAAGACTCAGGTCACACACCATATTTGAGAACAGTTTGGTCGTTCTTTTGCTTGACCTGAATGATGACGTGTCAGCTCGGAGACCGACGGAAAGAAGGACAGGGTGACCTTGTACGAGACAAAGAAATAGGAGCCGAGTATGATGACCTGGCTAAGAACGTAGGCGACTCTAACATAGTTGAGAACGACCGGGTCGTCGAATGGGATCCTGCGGGCAACTGATACAAAAAGCATTAGAGATGTGGGCAAGTAAATGAAGAAAAGGTAGCACACCCTGCATAGCCCCGAGGGAAAGCATAATGTTTTGTATGCCGGCGTTCATGTTGCAAGTCGAAAATTTGACGGTGGTGGAGATTTGAAGACGTGCGGGTCGAGGAAGATGACTGTGACAGGTCACATACCCACGTGACCGTTCCTGTCACATTGTTATGACGTCGATTGGCAGCGGATTACTGGAGCACAATGAACTACAACGACACAGCGTCCATATCTCGGGCGACGTCCGTCTCACGCGCATCGAAACATGGGAGCACTCTCTCCCGCTCCCAGTCTCTCATCAAGAAAAATATCGCCCCGCAAGACCTCAGACCCTCCGACGTCCTGATTGAGCGTTTCGTCGCATGGAAAGCTATCGTGAAACAGCTCATCGCCTACTTTGAGGGCCTTGCAGACGTTCAGAACAACATCGCACGCGAATATACAAAGCTCAGAGCCGTCATACAGGTGCCTTTCAGGGCAGGAAACCAGTTTCTTGGAGAGGGCGGCTTACAGGCACGCGTCACTTTTGTGTATGGGATCTTCCCCTGATGTGCGGTCCAGGATGTTTTCTATAGCATTCGCGACAAAACTAGGGTTATTGCCGACCAGCATGCCAACCTCGGTCGTACCATCGACAGCTCAATTGTACAGCACCTTCAGAAGCTCAGAACAGAGATCAAAGCTCACATCAAGGTGAGACCCTACCTCACCCTTCTGGTGTCCTTGACTCCGGATTTCTAGAATGTTCAAAACGACACCGGTAAACTTGCTACGTCAGTCGCGAAGGAACGCGAGCTCTCCACCAAACTGATAGGGGACCTCGCCACTAGCATAAGCGTCTTCAAGAACACGCCGATGGGCGTCACCGCCAAGTCAGACCCGTATGTCGTTGCTTCTTCTATCTTATTATGTGACCCTGACTCTCTCAGATATGTTGCGAACACAGCCGTTGCTCGTCAACTTGAAAAACAAGTACACGAGGAAAATGCCCTTCAAAAATCTATCATAATTATGCAGCAAAATTCTGCCCATTTTGAAGAGGGAATTGTTCGTGCCATTCAGTCTGCTTGGCAGACTTACGACGAATGGCAGTCTCGGATGTCTTCTTCAGTCCAAGACACATGGCGCATCCTGGGTGAAGCCATGTCTTCCCTTTCCCCTGATCGAGAGTGGATTTCTTTCTCCGCCCGGTCAGACCATCTCCTCGATCCAGAGACGCCCCTGAGGAATCCGGAGACAATAATGTACCCTTCTAAGGATGATCCGAGTGTCATCGCAGTGCATACCGGTTTACTGGAACGCAAGAAACGGTTCACGCGAAAGTATCGCGAGGCATATTATATCCTTACTCCTGCTGGTTTCCTGCACGAGTATGCCTCCTCTGATCCAGACCATATTGGAAGTCATGCTCCTATTTTCTCCCTCTTTCTCCCTGCCTGCACTCTTGGCCCACCTTCCTCGGCCTCCTCTAAATCTCACAAATTTCACATTGAAGGGAGGAAAGACGGAACTGGCGCTCATATTGGAAGCTTCAAATTAATCTCAACTGCCCAGCATGCTTGGAGTTTCAGAACAAGAAGCCGTGAAGACATGATGGAGTGGTGGAACGACGTCAGGATGCTCTGTGCGAGATATCTCGTCGCGAGTGAACAGATGAATCGTGGGGGGCCGGTCCATGCAGCTGTACGTTCCGCCGGCTATGTCAGTGAGGAAGAAGACGAGGGAGACGACGAGGGATCGAGCATTGAAGAGGAGCATGGGGAGGAGGACGATGATGACGATATATATCAAGACGCTGTTGTCGACGAAGAAGGAGAACCACCTTCATATACTGGAAACGGGACGCGTTACTCGGTAAGTACCGGTCCTTTTGTCGATAACGAACTATCGAACCTCGTACGCCCTAAATACTAATTCATCACCTCTTTTATACCCAGCTAGACAAAAAATCAGGCTTAGATCGTGACTACGAACTCGACGGCAGCGTGGACGGACAACCGAACGGACATCGGAGGGCGAGTCAGCGTCAACTTGAGAAGGCACCAGAGGGCAGGCGCCCACATTCAGATGGTCGTGATCATTCATATATCGACTCGAATGGCACCTCGACCGTTAGAGAGACTTTGGATGGCAGCCATGATCATACCAGATATGGAAGTGTGGAGAGTGCACCTGGGCCTGCCCCCTCGGAGAGTAAACATACAGCAGAGTAGACATGCCGAGAAATGGTGATCGGGTGTGTGACATTCGCATATTTATCGCATCCAACTTTTATCTGTTGTTGATTGATTCTGTTCTGATTTCTTCATCGAGGCTAGAGTAACACGACGCCTGGCCTGTCCTTTCGAATTCGCGGCTCCAATCATTCGTCTCGGTCGAACGAGTTCCCAGCTGTATCATATATCGTATTAATGCCGTCGCGCTTTAATCAAGATGTACTATTGTAACTGAATGATGCGGCGAACACAGCCCGTGAGCAAGAACGGATTGCATCACCAGCTCACTGTATCCGACAGTGTAAGCAATTGGCCTAGGTGTATGGTGGTCACCAGACAAGCCGCAGGTGACTCCGGTTCCATGGCAAAACGCCGCGTCAAATCATCACGATCTTGGCCGGACCCGAATGATAAAGGGAGCAGTAGCTCCACCGAGTATGAAGCACGGACAACTTCCATGTGTTGCGGTTTATTCATGTCTGCGATCGTGCAAAAACTTCTCCCATTCTTCTTTTTGTAACAAGCGTTCATGCGCAGCACTTTCTCACTGGCGAATGCCTGTCCCTGCACAATCTGGTATCTGCCCGCTCCCGAGACGAACGATTATATCGCTGACACAACCAACCAATAGGACAGCAATAAGTTTCGGCGCCACGTCCCTTTGACGTGATCCCCGACAGATATCCGCTAACTATACACCGGACTTGGAACCCTTCCCAACTGTACAACCAGGTACGCGCTTTGTCACCCCATAAGATCGAGCTCTTTCGAAGATGGGCTGACACCGGGGTTTGCCTGGATGGTGGTTGCGATGGAGGACTCATCTGCGGGCCTTCAAACGGGACAGTAAGTCTCCGTCCACCTCAGCGAATTTCATTTACAAAATGGAACCATCATAGTTTGTCGGCCCTACCACATTGACCGAGTTTACTCTCAATGCGGGTGGAATCGACTATTATGATCGTTCGTTGATGAGTTATCCCGTCGCCCACCGAAATATTAAGATATTCTATCTGTCCCATGCTGTGTCCGAATCATTCTCCGTCATCAACGGCTTCAACTTGCCGCGCAGCGTCACCAACGATGTCGGTTGCAAGAGCTCCTGTGAAGTCGATTTAGATGGCGACGTTTTGCCATATCACCGCTTAGCTGTACCCTCATCATTTTATTTCCTTCGACTCCAATGTGCCTGATAACAAACTCGCCCAATTGTTGTACGGAGACTATGGCTACACCCATCATCGGGCGTTAAATACTATGCCTATTTCAGTGCGTGCACTTGTTCAAGGTTGATATTAGATCCAAGATTGATGATCATGACATTTGCCCGAATGCCATGTGCTACCCGTTCGGCTACGACTACGGGGAACCCCCCCTGCCTTTCCGATCCCGATGTAGAATTCACGGCCACATTCTGCCCTCCAACTGACGTCGTGTAGACCCAAGGAGATTGTGATTTGTTGTGTCAGTCGCATGGACGCATGCCACAGCGGAGAACTAGATGTCATCCGAGTGAATAACTTGCTGGCAGAATGGATACATATTTATCCCGCCGCCGCACACATAACAGCTCAACGTTGGGATTATCAGGAATTCCTCCACTCACTCTCCCACACCTGTCGATTCATCATGCCGGTCAGCACAACACATCGACTGTTTACAAGTCACTGCGTCATTCACCTCGAAAAACCGACGTCGGTCAGCCACGCTGATCCCACGACAGCTTGTCAGATCAAGTTTCTCCAATCTCGGGCAGGCATCGATAATCGGAAACAACCCGTTGCCTAATAAATGGCACTCTTAGCACGGCACGGGCGAAAGAGACCACGCAAGACGGACTTGTTAATTTGGTGCCCGCGACTTCGAGCACGACGAGCGATGAGCATGATGCCAGAAATGGTGCCGCGTCATCGTCGATTCCAGTATTGTTGAGGGTGAGTTCTTCGAGTTTAGGTGGCCCGTCGTGCACTGATTCGGATATTAACCCGCATAGATCAGACGATCGAAGATTGGGTATTCCCGACAGGTTGAGGTGCTGTACATAAAAATAAGGTCAATCATGGCGTGCATGCGATTAGTCTTGTGGAACGTACCTTGCACTTTCGTCCGACTCGACGAACGACGTCGGCAAGTGCGCCTTGTTCGTCGTGACGAGATGCAAGTCCTAATTTGGTATTCCCGACGAGACTGAGTTTCTCGAGATGCTCAAAGTTTTGCATGGCATCAGTGAGCGATGTGAGTGTGTCGTCCGACATGGTCATGGCGGATATGTTGGAGATTGAGGCAGATGATCCCTGCCCAGTGCCGAGCGCACCCAAGTAAAGCGTGCGCAAGTTTGGCAAAGCGCTGACGAGCGAAACGATATCCGTACTGGAGAGCACCGTCGAGGTGAGCGACAGTTTTTCCAGAGCAGGCACAAAATTGACTGGCGATAGTGGAAGGCGATGAAGGCGCGTGAATGAGACGTCCAGGCGAGTCAGATTTGGGCAACGCCCGATGAATGCAGCCATAGAGGTTTCAGAGAACCCGAGTTGGCGGAATTTGAGGCATCTCATGCGGGGTAGGGTCCAGTCGGGTTGTTGGGCGAGCCCAGCGAGGAGCTTGGCAAAGGTAGCATCAGTCTGGAGAGGCAACTTCGCAATTAGGTGTTGCGATCTCATAGATAGAATCTCTATACTCGCCCAGCCCGAAATACCTGCTACTTTGAGCACTTCCAGGTTTGTGCAAGAGGTCAAAGGCCCGAGGAGGGACCCAGGCAGGACGGATGTATAGTTGAGATTGAGCGTGGTCAAGGACGGACACGCCTTGCCAATCGCTTCCGTTGTCTTCGAAGCGACCTTGGAACAGCCACTATGACTGTGTTAGAAAGCCATATGATGATAGCTATTCGTCGCACCGGAGTACGAGGACGCGAAGACGGGGTAGCGCGGGTAATATGGACGCGAATAGCGTATCAGAGAACTTCTCCAACCCAATTAGATGAAGTTCTCTTAGTCCCGAGTTATTCGTGATAGAAGCAACTGTTTGTTTTTGAACGCCGGGTAGATCACTGGAAAGTACAAGGGACGGTCCACGCAGGAAATACTATGAGATTCTTATGTTACTTACAGTAAGTACAACATTCTGGTTGGCTCACCAAAACAATAAGTCCGTGTGATAGAAGCGTTGGGCAGCTGGATCGCAACATGGAAAACAATCTTGGGACCAGAGTGTCAGGTAGACGCTTCAGATAGCATTTGGAGTACGTCCATGACCGTTCATTTTCTGAGAGTACTCGAACGTTCGTCACGAAGTTGCGAGCTGCGAGTGAAGACAACGACGGCACAGCGGCTTGCGGGAGAATACGAATCGACGAAGCTGTCGCCGATGGGAAATGGCTTGGTTGCAGGAGGGAAGCATCGTCCTCGGTGGGTGCACCAAACGCTGGAACATGACCTCCGCGTCGCCGTTTTACCGAGTTTGCACTTGAAGGTTGTTGTTTACGTCGAGACATTGATGATTACGACCTTCCTGCGAGATTTTCCTTTTCTGATCTTGCAAACCCAATTTGTTGCATTGACACGGCCAATGAGTCCCCGAAGGCTGCTTTAAAGGCTTGATTTTTTTATCTCTCAATATTGATATTAATCTACCAGCCAACCCGGTAGCTCCGTAATCAAGTCTCGTCTTCGATACCTCTACTCGCATCTCCAAGTCGAAGTCTCGATATCAGACTCACAGGATACCTTTCGCCACCTCCTAAGGACAGTAAATCATGCTTACAAGACCAAAACAGTCGTCGCCACGTTCCTCTCGTTGGAAGGGGTTTCCTTTCCTGTGCTGTATCCAGACTGAAGGGGGAGGAGGAAAGGGGACCCAGGGCAGTAACCCTTCGGTTCAACTATCCGATCAGCTCGCTGTCGGACAGACGTTGTGGAGAACACGAACCAGATACAGCCTGAGTCAGTCCATTCCCATCACCCATTCCCCCTGGAGACCACCAGTAGTCGTCTTTGGAATGGATTTCCAGTTAGTAAAGATAGGAGTGGATCGAGAGATTAAATAGCAATTAGCTAGCCGCGGACGTTTGATTGGTATTCGAGTTGTGGACGCATGTGAGGTCAGGATGCCGAAGGCGGGGCAAAGATGAACCTCACGTGGCTATGGTTGCTGGGATTATCGTATCCATGTCGCCTTGCCAGGGGCAAAGTGACCTAGTAGGGTTTGATTTGAGGTCCACTGAACAGCTGTAATACGAGATATGCAAGGAGGTGGCTGTGGTCCGCATCAATTTAGTTACCCATACTGTTTTCAGGCGTGCAAATTTGCCTCTCTTAACTCGGTACGTTTGGTGACGGCTCGTTCTCCGAAACTGTGAAAGATGCGATGGTATGATCAATTTCGAAATCTCAGAGGAACAACACATGTGTACACAGCACGGGGAGGCGAACGGGGATCTATGATAGGGTAAGGGAGTGGTGCGGGCGAAAGCCTGTTGTACTTTCCGACCACGGGGCGGCGAGAGCTGCAGTCTCCGACACCGGGAGGACGGTTCAGGAGTTTGTTGGGACAGCCGCACTATATGTAATAGCATAGTAACGCCACTCTGATGCCTACAGCCCATCAAAAAGGGAGTATGCAGACCGGGCAACGTAAGTGGGGGTAAGACCTGGGCCACCGTCGGTTTGGATTTCATTAACGGGGATGAGCCACGAGTCATCGGAACGGTGCAGGGGATGAGGTCGTGGTCAGTGATGAGGCCGGTATCAACTGTGTGGCTGTGCTCGTTCCTTCAACCGGACCAAATTTATCCTCGACATTGATATGAAAGTTGGTAAATCATTTGATGCCATGTTCGTCTCTGATAAAGTTCTTATATCCAACTTGTTGTTGGACTCTAGGTCGGTCGTGCCAACGAGTCCGAGTGACGCTCGCCACTGAATACACTATACTGCCACTCGGCGTGCACTGGCATGGCGCTATTGTATCATTTTCCTAGAAAGGAAACTACCCAGCAGTCCAAGTCTCCTGAATCGCGTTACAGGGCCATATCCAGGCATCATTTTATCTATCTATGCTTAGAAATCGTGCCAGAAGTATGGCCACCAAGACCGACTAATTCTCGATCAACTCCGTGCTGCTCTAACGTCGAATGTGTTGGAACCTTCAAGCCCTCACGTTTTCGTGTTTGCTGGAGCGCGGAGACTCTCACTTGGTATGGTATGACCTTCGGCGATTGTTCCTAACTTCCCGTGCCATCTGACGCCGGTCAGTGGTGACACGTTCATACTGCTGAGTATTGCACTGACTCATTTGTATCGGTCCTTACAACCAGGAGTGATCCAGCCGGATTTACCACCTTTCTTGGTAATTTACCAGGCCAGCTCAGGGGAAGGACCGTTGGCGTTGGCGTCCCCCCAGCCTTTGACGTGGTACAGTATGTGGAACTCGAACGGTACGGTGAATGTATAAGCGATTCAAGGCTGAGCTCTTCCCAACCAAAAGTAATATCTCATCGATCCCTGGGGTTCTTGAGTATAAAGGAAGGACGAGCAACCTGCAAGAGTTCAATCCAATACCCGCCTAACATCTGAGATGTTATCCCTCTCTTTACTCGCGCTTTCACTATTCGTCTCTAGTGCATACTCGGTCCCGCACCTTAGGGCCAATGCCAACATAAAATCGCGGGCTACGATAGGCCCCGTAAGCCAACTGCTCGTCGCGAACGGTAACGTCTCGCCGGATGGGTTTAACCGATCGTAAGCGACGTCGGCCTCTGCTTCATGACATATTCCTGATGTTACATAGAGCCGTCGTTGTCAATGGTGGATTCCCCGCACCATTGATCCAGGCCACGAAGGTAAGATTACGATAACAGATAAATCGCATATTCACGCCCTTCTAGGGAAATCAATTTTCTATTAATGTCACGAACAGTCTCACGGATACTACGATGGACGTTGAAACTAGTATCGTAAGTAGTCACAAACTCATTTCGCGACATATATTCTTAACAGAGTGTGCTTCCCAAAAGCATTGGCACGGAATCTTTCAGACAGGGACCAACTACGCCGATGGTGTTCCTTGGGTTACTCAGTGCCCGATTAACCCCCAGAAATCGTTTTTATACCAATTTAACGGAGGCAGTCAGGCGGGGACATATTGGTACCACTCGCATTACTCAGTTCAATACTG
>JBBPMD010000228.1:0-36703 GCA_038090095.1 Zangia roseola
AAATTAAACCTTGAAGAGTCCAGTGGAAGTTCCGCTCAGGATTATACAGGAAGACAGGATGGCGCACGCCCAAAACTCACCATTGTCGCAATGTAACCTTAGAACCTGCATAGCACCTCCTTTCATTGAGGACAACCTGAATTCACATCAGGGAGGAGTCAGGATCGTGATAACCCGGGCGCCGATCACACAAAGCACTAAACCATATTGTGACATGCGACTCCGCCCGGTACACTGTATAAACTGTTTATAAAGTCTTTATAAACCCATTATAAGCGAAAGACCCATTGGCCATTGGTAAAATAGTGGCCGACTGAACCTACCCGTATATTTTATTGATATATTATTCTTATTGTGTAAATTATACACTTTAGATACCTATATAAGGGGTATATAACATTTTTGTACTTTTCGTGATGGGTTAGCTAGTAGTTGCGGGGTTAGTACTTCAAATTATCTCCGCATCACTCATTCAACCAATCACAACCTGAACAGCACGTTGCGGGTCACCGCTTGATTAAGATGTCTTAAGCTTTCAAGGACTGCTCCAATCACCCCGACAATGTTTCATCCAAATACCCCCACCCCGGGCTCCACATTTGCCAACCAGGATGCCCTGCCAAAGTTGCCTATCCCTCTTCTAGAGGACACTTGCAAACGATATCTGACCGCATTGCGTGGCCTGCAAGATAATGATGAACATGCCGCTACAACGCGCGCCGTTCAGGGTTTCCTCGAAGGCGATGGTCCGGTCCTTCAGGAGCGTCTCAAACAATGGGCGGTAGGGAGGGCAAGGTGCGCCGATCTATTTAATCTTGGCCACAAATACCGCTCATGCCGGTGTTCTGTGGGTATTTCTCGGTCACGCAGCTACATTGAGGACTTTTGGTCAGATATCTAAATCTTCCATTTCCCGCACCGCCTGATTGCAGGGTCCGAGACAGGTACGAGAGCTACTTGTCACACAGCGACCCCGTTGTCCTCGCTCTCAATCCCTTCTTCGTGCTAGAGTAAGCCCCCCCTTTCTCTTGTGACTTTCCATTGATTTTGATACCACTCCCCGAGGAACGACCCCACCCCCGATCGAGGAGCTCAGTTGCCTCGTGCTGCCTCCCTAATCATCTCTTCACTCGGTTTCGTACATGACCTCCGTGCCGGACTACTCGACCCAGATGCAGTCCGGGGGCGTGCCCTCGACATGGATCAGTACACGAGATTGTTCGGAACTGCCCGGATCCCAACACAGGTGCGGATATCCGTTGTAATCGGTCGCGAAAT
The DNA here is from genome assembly GCA_038090095.1 of Zangia roseola. Lineage (NCBI taxonomy): Eukaryota > Fungi > Basidiomycota > Agaricomycetes > Boletales > Boletaceae > Zangia > Zangia roseola. Next base: position 1,279 of record JBBPMD010000228.1, read on the forward strand.
TAAAATCGTGCGGCATTAGAGAGGATGTAAGATGGTCGTAAACGAGGCTGCTCGTCACATCGTGGTCCTCCGACGAGGACAGTTTTGTACGTGTCCTATCACCGCTACTTGTCGGGTGTGGTTTCAAATGATCTGGTTGACTTAGATTGGTTCGACGTGCTCGATGATGAGAACCGGCCTCTCCTGACCGAACGCGAGGTACTTAAGAACCTTCAGGCTATCGTCCAGGATGCAGACAAGACTCCAATCACGGAGGTGCATCGATCCATATTTGTCCCTTTTCGTACTTTCTGAACGACGACCAGGTTGCTCGTGGTTCCATTGGTGTACTTACTACTGAGAACCGAAAGACATGGTCTGGATTGCGCCAAGCGCTCTCAGAGGACCGAACCAACGCCGCGTGCTTGAGGCTCGTTGACGATGCCTTGTTCATCGTCTGTCTCGATGATGCCGCGCCCGCCCGTGAAGGGAGCGAGCATCAACACAACTACTCGGGAAAGTCGAACGGAGAAGACTTGGCGGCGCTCTGCTCCAACTTCTTGTGTGGGACATACGATCTCCGAGACGGAGTCCAAGTTGGGACATGCACAAACAGGTGGTACGACAAGGTTAGGGTGTACACGCTACTTTGACCTTCATCGGTTGACGGACTGCTCTGTGGGCGTGTGGGAATAGCTTCAAATCATTGTTTGTGCCGACGGCGCCGCCGGAATCAACTTTGAACATACTGGCGTGGATGGCCACACCGTTCTCAGGTAATGCTCGATACCCTTTTTTATACTCGCGAGGTAACCGAACGCCACGTTTGAATCAGATTCGCGGCCGATGTATTCACTGAGGGCCTCATGCTCTTGGCGCGCACTATCAACCCTTCAGCGCCTACGCTTTTCCATGCTCCGTTGTCTCCTCACGCCAAGTCTTACAAACCTCCCAAGACTAGCCCAGGCGGACACGGTCACACTTCCTCCAACTCCAGCGCCAATGGAGTCTTGGACAAGTACGATACGAGCCCCGCCAAACTGATTTGGACCCTTACGCCTCAGATCCGTGTCTGTATTCGGTTCGCGGAGACGAGGCTAAGCGACTTGATATGTCAGAACGATTGCCAAGCATTGGAATTCAAAGGGTACGGAAAGAACTTTATCACAAGCCATGGTTTCAGTCCGGATGCGTTCGTGCAAATGGCGTTCCAGGCCGCATATTTCGGCCTGTATGGTAAGCAGAGCACGCTTGGGGCGTGGTGAGGCTAACATGCAACACTTACCATAGGAAGAACCGAGTGCACCTATGAACCAGCGATGACCAAGGCGTTCTTGCATGGGCGAACCGAAGCGATCCGAACAGTGCAGCCGCAGAGCGTAGAGTTCACAAAGGCCGGTGCTCACGCTTTCCCATTCATCCATAGACCTTACTCTTTTTTTTTCAGACATTTTTCTCGGAGGCTCCGAACGAGCAGAAGATTGACACCCTGCGCAAAGCATGCGTGCGTCATGTGGCGTTGACGAAAGAATGCAGTCAAGGCCTTGGACAAGATAGGTCAGTCGGGAGGGACATCACTGGAATTATGCTCATATCCAAGCTAGACATCTCTATGCGCTGTACTGCCTGTACCAGCGCCAGCTGAATGGGAACCTCGACCCGCTCCCTGATGATCCTGTTCCCAATCCCTCGACAAAGGCGGGGCCGTTGCCGTCCATCTTTGCGGACCCGGGCTGGAACTTACTTGGCACTTCTATTCTGTCGACGTCAAACTGCGGAAATCCTGCATTGCGGCTATTTGGATTTGGTCCCGTTGCTGCGGAGGGATACGGTATCGGGTACATCATCAAGGAAAACGGAATTAGCGTGTAAGCATGTCCCCAGAGCGATGCGCTTGTCACCGAGTGAAACTGAAAGGGACATTGGGCAGCGTGGCTTCGTCAAAGCACCTTCAAACGAGGCGGTTCTTGGACACGCTGCAGGGTTACCTGTTGGAAGTCCAGCGAATCCTTGTTCAACTCTATTTGTCAGCTAACGAGCGACCTGCGCCATTCGTCGATCATTCCGGTATTCTTCGAGACTCCAAGACGGGGCGAGCTATCAATGGTCATGGGGGAGATGACGGTGGGGACGAAGGTAATGAGGATACTATGAGTCAGTCACACCTTGAGATTTCTAAGCGTATCGGCTGATCAGTGTGAGATACAGCGGGATATTCCTTCTTTGACAGCGGTGATATGGAGCTACTCGGAGGCCGAAAGAAGAGCCCCTATGCCAATATAGGTGCGCCACCCTGCGTCAGCTGAAGGATACGTAGGCTGATCACGATCCCAGGCAAAGTGCTTTCCCTTTCTGAATACTCAGGCTGAAGTGATATGAGTGCACGAGGCTGTGAATCTAGATGTTATGAATGTCGCAAGTATTGATAAATATGAGACAACGATGAGACGAAATCATATATTTAAGAGTCGATCGTCGGAAAGGCTGTCTTTCTCGTACCACCACATACACAATGGCTCACTCACTTCCCCCCCTTCCCTACGGCTACAATGCGCTCGAGCCCTACATCAACGAGCAAATCATGACCCTCCACCACCAGAGGCACCACAATGCCTATGTGACCGCCCTCAACGCTGCCGAGGCCAACTATGTCAATGCTGCCAGCCCCAAGGAACGTATCGCCCTCCAAGCCGCGATTCGCTTCAACGGTGGTGGTAAGTAGAGATCATTGATACATCATCATATTCCAACGTTATCGCTGCATCATCACATCGCGATCGCGATCGATCGTGTTTGTTATGAAACGTTACCCTTTCTCACATCACTGACCATCGTCCCTGAACGCTGTTAGGTCACATCAACCACTCCCTGTTCTGGACCAACTTGGCACCCTCCGCAGCCGAGGGCAAGGGCAACGGTGGCGTGCTCAGAGAAGGCAAGTTGAAGGCGGCCATCGATGCCACCTTTGGCTCGCTCGAAGCGCTCAAGAAGGAATTCAACGCAACGACGGCGGCCATCCAGGGATCCGGATGGGGCTGGCTCGTACGTGTCTTTGCATCGTCGTTTTACCAGGTACCTGAACGATTTGCGATAGGGCTACAACCCAAAGAGTAAAACCCTTGAGATCGTGACGACCTCCAACCAGGACCCGTTGTTGTCGCACGTCCCGATCATTGGCGTTGATATTTGGGAACATGCGTTCTACCTTCAATATCTCAACGTCAAGGCTGAGGTGGGTATCGATCCAGTCATGGACGTGCCTATGATTGACGGCGGCATCTAGTACCTCGCCGCGATTTGGAACGTCATCAACTTTGACGAGGCGGAGAAGCGGTTCCTGGATGCCACTCAAGGCGGTAAATTGTAAAAGGGGAGACAGGTGTATTTTTTGACTGAAAAATCGTGTGCGCTGTACGAGTGTGGCTTCCATGGCTGTATTTCAACGCTGTTTTCTGACCCGCACCTACATCATGGTGTGACGCCAAGATGTATGACGGGACGTTTGCAAGTTCCACCCGGTCTCAGATATGATCGCCACATGAGACCGAATAGGTTTGACGTCAATTGAAATGTCCAGTGTCTCAGCTGGACCAAATCGACACGTTGGTCCAGACGGATTGCATAGTCCATGCCAATGGCCCGGTAGCCGAGGAGCTTCCGAGAGCCAACCCGTCGGAACACAGATGTAGAGCGCCAAGTTCCGTTGCCGAGGTGGGTCCAGCTTAAAGTACCAGTGTCAAACGACCCTTTGACTGTGAACGTAGTTGCCTTTTACGTCCAGAGGTGCCATCGTTGCACACGACGACTCGTGCCATGCCAATAATTGAGGGAAATCATTCATGACGGGTACGTTAACGGATGCATGCGGGGCACGGTTTCGATGACGATCAGGCATTGTGGTGAATTGAGGTACGGTGCACGTCATGGGGACAAATTGACGTGGCAGGAAGACGTTGTCTCTTGGGCCATTGTTTCACAACGTGGTCGGACCAAGTCCTGTCTGGCCATTCGAGTCGTTCATATAATGGACGCACACCGGATATTTCTATTTCCGAGATCCTTCTAGTGGTTGTTGGTGAGGTGAGTTTTCTTCGGAACCGGCCGTCCAGACAGTTGATAACAGCGCATCAATGCCATCAACCCTGTGCCGCACCCAAAATGTCCAGATCTATGACACCTTCGCCTAATATTTCAATGATTATGTGAACGCGTTCGACGACATATACATATAGCCAGTGTACTCTCTTCCGTCGACTCACTCCCCCTTCAACGCTCGATGACGCGGTCCCTCGATGCCGATCTCCCCAGCACTGCGAGCGTCCTCGCAAGACTCGTGTTGATCGTCAGCACGACTGTCGCGCTTCACGTATCTATGATGAAGCCTAACCCGTCACCGGGCGAGAACGCCCGCAAACGGGTGTCCAAATTCGAGAACGCCTCGAGCGCGTTCCTCCGTCCTTTTATGACCGTACGTCATTCGCGCGCGTGTTTTTTTTTTCAGCTGACGACTCACGCCCACGTAGGGATTTTCGCTCGCCCCTGGGATCGTCGAGCTAACGACGCTCCTGCTACGGCTGGCCGTGCCACGCTCGTACGACGTCCTCTCGGGTACCTGTGCAGATAGGATCGCATTCCACCCTCTCCCGCTCGTCACGTCTGTGCTCGGTCTGTGTGGGATGGGAATTCGGCTGTGGTGCTACCAAGCGCTCGGGCCGTATTTTACGTTCGAACTCGCCCTTTTGCCGGGACACAAGTTGGTGACGACGGGACCGTATGCGTTTCTCCGACATCCTGCGTACACGGGCGGGCTCCTGGCTCTCGTTGGCATGACCGTTGGAAATATCAGCAAGGGGTCGTGGGCATACGAATGTGGGTATGCGTTCTCGTGGTGGGGAGTGGGGTGGGGGACGGTTGCTGGCGTGTCGACGGTTGTGATCGTCGAGCGGTGTATACGGGAGGATAAGCTCCTCCGTGAGACATTTGGAGAGGAATGGGATGCCTGGAGCGAGCGGGTGAGGTGGCGGATGATCCCATGGGTCTATTGATACACCAGATGTGCATACCCTCCGTTGACATTCCTTATAGCACACTCTTTCGATTATTAATTTTTGCACCGTCACGGGCAAATGTATTGAATATATCGGACGCATATTATCTACGAAGGTTACCTCTGCAAAACATGCGACTTGTCAACGGGTGCGACATTGGAGAACAGAGCACGACGAACCTGTTGACCATCGCCAGTTTGTGCACGCGTACTTTCTCGTCTAGCGATTTACTTTCCCCCTGCACGATCGCAATCATCTCTCGCGCCAACCGTATCTCGAAGCTCTTTCCCGGCTTTGACTCGCTCGCGGCGATGATGGCCTTGAGTCCGGCGCGCACGCGCTGTTTCTCGGTCAATGGGTGGGGCGTCATCATCACTTTTGTCCCGTATTTGAACGAGACGACGCGCACGGCAGGTGCGACGGCCATGATAGCCTCACGCACGATAGGCGTAGGCGGTGCACGCGTAAAAGTGTGAATATGGAGCAGCATACGAGAGACAGTACACGCAGCACGCGCACGAAGACCGTGTCGCTGTATGACGGCGGCGACGTAATCGAGGAGGGGATCGTGTGCGGGTGGAATGAACATGGTGGTGTCTTGGTTGGGTGGTGCTTGGGTTGGTTGAGCCGTGGGGGTCAGTGGAGAGGGTGAGGAGGGGAGTCCGAACGTCGAGCCCATGAGGGCGTTGAGCATGTCGGTGGATTTTGCGAGGGTGTGGTCGTCGTTGGAGGGTTTGGTGCTCGCATGGCGTGTCGCGAGCCAAGACCCGGTTAGCGCGATGTTTGGCCTGTGGATGAGATATGGAACCAGTCGGGCGAGCGTCGACGTGCTCATCGTCGTAAAAAATACGCGTGGCTGTGTTGTCACGTACGACTCTGATCTTTACCACGATTTATGCTACTAGAGTTACATCGAAGGCTCAACCTGTACAATGCTCTGAGTTGGCCGTGGCCAGCTCTACCAAAGCGTCGCTCGTTCTTCCCAACATTGGATCAAGGGTCTAGGCGACAGTTTTGGCACCCTTTCCCCTCAACATGGGTATGTGTTCGTTGGCAGTGGAATATCACTCCCAGTATGAGTCTTTGCGTCCATAACGTAACACCGAGCGCAGTCTACTAGGACTATGTCCCAAATGCTCCACGACCTATTCGAATCAGTCCCTCCAGGAGTACCATGTCACCTGCCCCAAAGAGCCCAAAACGGTACTCGCTGTCAGCTTGGCGTAGTGCTCTCTTGGAATCACGTATCCATCCACGGGCCCCCATGACTTCAGGGGCAACTTGGACCTGTGGAGCATTCATCTGTTCTGATGGAATTACCGTCGTGACATCTTTCAATACCTTTCCAGGGATGTTCTCGTACATGCTGTGTCTGTAGCAGGTGGGTTACCCCGGATAAGTTTCCTGATCATCCCCTTATTTATTAACTTCATGTACGGATGCTCTGCCAGATCTGAAAATGGCGATATGTGAAACCGCTGTCACAACCGATCTAGGACAGCGGGGATGACGGTACGCACACAGTACTCCTTTTCATATTTCCGATCGGAGAATATCCGGGAGTACAAACCACAGGATTATCGAGCGCTCTGCATTCACGAGTATCTAGTACCACCACACCACACCAGCGGATCCTAAAGCGCTGTGGGACCAGACCATAAACATCAGATCTTTTTACCGATAGTTGGGAGCTGCGGAACTCGGGCGAGTGGGCTGCGGGACCCTTGTTCCCACTCCCTTTTGAACCACCTGTGTGTGACTGTTCCAGAGTCACGAGAGGTACCTGATGGGACTAGGCTCCCACAGCGCAAGACCTCTCTCATCTCAACATTTCTGCAAATAATCGATCTTATCCATAACCCCAAAGCAACGTATCGTATTGGGCTCTTCAGCCGCATGACATCACATGGTTGCAATTTCTCCGATCTTCGCGACAGATCCATGGCCCCCGTTTCAGCTCGCGCTGGGTCGTCGGACGAAAGTGCCGCCTTTGATAGTGGCGTCGTTGGATTATGTACCACCTCCAACGACAGGATCTTCAGGATATCTCCACACGATATCATCCGTGGTTTCCACAGGAATTAAGGTAATGACATACCCAAACAGGGGTCCGCGTAGCAGTATAAAATCCCCCGTCACCCATGGGATCTGCTCATCCTCCAGTCCATTCATAGTATAGAAGCAATCATTCATTGCACTATATATCATCTGACGTACAGCATCATGCAGACCGTGAGTTGTCGCCTCTCTCACTTCCTAGGAGTGGTAGTTGACGAACGCTTCTGGCGGTGTTGATACAGACCACCTCCATCCCCGTCAACCAGGCTTGCTGCTCTGGTGCTGACGCTTGCAACTGCGCCTCCACGTATGTCCAATTTCTGCACGCAAGCAATTCCCGTCGTTGACCGCTCGCCCCGCTATGTCTCGTTTTTTCACTCTCTAGTTGCACCTGCAAGTGCGGTGACTGCAAGCACTGAATGTTAAGCTGGTGTTCACTTCAGCTAACAATCACGTCTTCTCCCGTTTGTCGTTTGCTTGAATGTATGTGTATGGCTCGTGTGCGGGTAGGAGGAGTGTAGGAGTTATCGAAAATCCAAATATATGATTGTGTTGGTTGTCGTTATTCAACGTTTGATGTCCAGAGAGGCTGTCCTGAGGGAAAGAGCACGGGCACATTGCATGTATCATCGGGTAACAGCGACTATGAACAACCCGTCTCATCTAAATTCTGGAACTTGTGTACTCCGAGGAGCAACTCAGGTTTAAGACTCAGCAGGACCTGCCAGCACGCATCGAATCATTTCCTACAGCTACGCGCTCACCGCTCATTCCTACCTACTACTTACTTACTGTAACTCGATCGATCCCTGCGTAAATGTACTTGCATCACTCCGGGCATGGTCGGGCCGACAGCATTTGGTAATCGTAGTGACGTGATTACTACTAACTATGGCGAGGACGTTTGACCGACAGAGCATACCAACGCGCGTCGTCGAGTCGTATATCATTGAAAACGATCCGTAGATCCCCGAGTCAATGGTTGATTTGAATGCGCAAAGCATTCTTCGCTTGCTGAATAACTACAACTTTGACTCGATGGCCCTCAGACCATCATATAGGCTTTGCACGTTCGCTGCAAGACTACTGGTCGCACAGTTTGGCATGTCGCAATAATCCCCCAAACTCGCCTAATCAATAGTCAAATGTCTCCGAAAATCGCGAATATGAGTACCAGGTGGTCGACGACTGCGAGGGTACCCTGGTCGACCCCATATAACGATGACTTTCGTGGATACACGTTGAAATTTCTTCCATCCTTACTCTCCTTCGGAATCATCTGTCCCATGTCCGCCGCACTGTGTACAATGTCGGGCACACGCTTGATGTTACAGAAAAGAGTCATCCGGCACTGGCAAATTATTCGAGTGACCACCTCTCCTACTGTCTCGTCCCTGCGATTGGGTTACCCCTTGTACTCCATGGCACGCTTCGGCGCCTCGCTACTCGCCTCGGCCAATTTCGGACGTGGAACGACTATTCTGGCCTTTCTCTCCATGCGGATAATCCAACCTTGGAACGACGTTCTATTGCCTGACGTCTTACCCTGGGCGCCTCAGTCAACTCAGGTTGGAGTTGCACGATGCACATGACCGACCGTCGCCCTCCCATTCTCGGAAACCTCTGAGATCGTGCTGCTGTGTCCCCGCATGCGATCGATTTCCCAGCGAGGGACCAGTGCACTGAAGGTGGCTTTACACCGATGACTGGGCACGAAGTATGTCATCAGACCCTATAGTGCACGAGGCGCTCCCATTTCGGACGGTGGTTTCTATCAAGATTCGTTCGACGCCACGGATGGCCTATCTCGTGATGTAGCATCACACGTCCCGCGTGGTCCGATCTTCGCTCCCACCCCCAATCTAAAACAAGATATCATTTGCCATCGAAAGGGCCACAGCAACCCGGATTTGGATATGTGCCGCGCAGTCGTGACTACACATCGTCCACCTGGCGCAATGCTTCCCGGGTTCTAGTCGCATATTCCAGTGATGGATCATTGTTAGGAACACTGGACCTGATGGCCACCTGTGCTCGTGACTTACCTCTCGTCTCCGTTGGTCCATCAACTTCTTCTCGTAATTTCACAGATCAATTAGACTCTCGCGGCATTTTGTGGGTGCGGCGTCATGTATGCCACGATAAGCAGGATAAGTCCACATGTCACCGCATCAAATCGGCCGGGGCAGTGTTTTTCGCCAGAACTTCTCCGCACCAGGCGATAACTTATGAGACATTATTGACACCCGCCTATTGTTCTCATTCAGGCACATAGCTACGCCCAATTCATCACTGCGGTTTCGCCGGACCTTTCATATCCTCAGTGACTACAAGGTGGCCCAGAACATGTATGGATTACCCCTTTCATCACTAGAATGGTAAGCTGTAGACCACTTGCTGCATGTTTGATCCGCACGATTGAGCTACTAGTAGAACAGTCTAGCAGAGATGGGTAAGGATCAGGGACTGGCAGTGGCAGTGGCAGAACGCCGCCGCAAAACGGGAACTACAGCTGCTTATCTAACGGGCCTTATCGTTTTCTGTTACAAGGTCTATCGCGCTTCTTCGGGTCCCTATATCCAACTAGACCTTTGGCCCAGTTCCGGCAAAGGTTCCCAGAGTCCTCCCTGATGCTGGACATCACAGCACATTGTACCATCGCTAGGAAAACCCTTCCTTTTATAAATAACACCAAACTGGGTCTACGCAGGAGTATAAAACCCGTCTGCTATTCCTAGGATCTGCACTCGATCCAATCCAACCACATACATACCTGAAACTCCACCACCTCACTCAGCATCATGCAGACTGTGAGTGACGGTCGCTCTCTCATACTCTTGACGGGCTGTTGACTGATGAACGCTTGCGGTGGTATTCATGCAGGTCATCTCCATCCCCGTCAACCAGGCGTGCTGCTCTGGCGCCGAAACTTGCAACTGCACCTCCACGTATGTCCAATCCTTGTCTTCAGACGAATCACGCCGTTGATCGCTCACATTTCGCCTTCCTCGATCTAGTTGCACCTGCAAGTGCGGTGACTGCAAGCACTAAATGCCCCTCTCTGGACCCTATGGTCGTCTGCGCCGCTTGTCTGCTATGCTTGTATACTTATGTATGACTGCTGTGCGAGGATGTCGCTGGTGTAGGGGGAGAGGTTTATGTATGGTGTATGTTGCACATTGACTGAATGATTCACCCAGAATGTGGACGTGCTCTTGTTGGCATCGGTCGCTATTCCGTTGACACGCCGCGGCGATAAATGAGATTCACTCTCTATTCAGATCATTATAACAGACAAGGCAATAATGGCCATGGGCCGACTCCCTACTCGCCCGTACGGTCGTCACATCGACGATCCATTCACATTCAACGACCAGTGGAACTGTTGTAAGAAACGCTTTGCGTTCACGGTCTCGACTCCTCCATCAAGTCACGCCGGTCCCAACGCCCTGGATCGATTCACCCGCACGCCTGCCACCTACCTACACCATAGTACATGTTTTCTTTTCCTTTGTGCCGCATCATTACGCATTCCTCGCCCCGTCACTATATCACACCTTTGTCTCCGATCACCTACGTCATACCTAGTTCCTGAGCCAGCCAGTACAGTACTTCACCATCGAACGGGATCTATGACATCGAGTCGAAGGGATCAGACATCTCAGCCCCCCTCTCTCGAGTCCGAACGAACGGGGTCGAACGAACGCCACTGATTGCTTTCTCTTTCTCGCTCATACCATCCCAATTTGGCTAGTCACGACTTAGAATTCATTCTCTCAGGTTCATTCAATCAGTACAGTGACCCTACCCCATCTCCTATTCCGTGATCGTGAAGTCTGTGCAAATCAGTGAACCCTCGTATGATGTGAAGAACTATCTTCGGTTCTCAAGAATCCAGTCGTGAGTATAGGATTCAACAGAAATTTCCACGTTGATGGTTACTCGTGACGAGTGACTGTGAGGGTAGCCATACTGTGAGGGTACTCCCTAGGCTTGCATATAACACTCGGATGACTCCGCCGTTTCCACCAAGGTCCTTTTCTCTCTCGCTGCGTTTCGTTCAGTGTCAGACCAACATTTGACAACATCTGATACAGCTGGTACGATTCTGGGTACGTATGATGAGTTTGTCATCATGATCTTTGCCACGATTTACATAATGCAGCTAGAGTTATGTACAGCAATTCCCACTGAATCCTCATTTCCGGTTCGACTTTTTGGTCCTTAGGCGAGTGTTCCTTGACCGGGTACTATCACCGTCACTGCGTGGACCATTGTGCACAACTTGGTACGAAGTGAATATGAACAATTCGTGTTCACTGTTCTTGGCAGGTTGCGTATACACGCTGTGGTGCTGTTTTTTACTCCACCCTCTTCCCAACATTCGATCAAGGGTCTAGGCAACCGCCTTGGCACCCTTTCCTCTCAAAATGGGCACGAGATAAGCCATGTTTGTTGGCAGTGAAATATCACTTCCAGGATGAGTCTTCTCTTGTGATGCGTCCATAACGTAACTCCGAGCGCAGTCCACCTAGGACCATGCCCCGAATGCTCCACAATCTATCCATCAGCCTCCAGGAGTGGCATGTCATTTGCCCCAAAGAGCCCAAAACGGTATTCGCTGTCAGCTTGGCGTAGTGCTCTCTTGGAATCACGTATCCATCCACGGGCCCCCACGTTCAGGGGCAAGTTGGACCTGTGGAGCATTCATCTGCCAGTGTTCTGATGAAATTAATCTTTTAATATCTTTTCAGGGATGTTCTCGTACATGCTGACACTGTATCAGGTGGGTTATCCCGGATAAGCGGATGCTCTGCCAGATCTGAAAATGCAAACCGCTATCGGCCGATCTGGGGCACGGCTATGGGGGAAATGGTAGCGCGCGCCCCGTACCCCTTTTCATATTTCTGGTGGGCGGATACCCAGGAGGACAAACCACATCTAGGACCACCATGCGGCCCCAATATTACAGCATAGCGGGCCCTACTAAGCCGTGGGACCAAAACCTGTAGGCATCGGATCCTCTTACCGAACATTTGGAGCTGCGGAACTCTGCATAGGCGGTCATTTTGTATTATAATGGGCGCGCCGCGGGGCCCTTTGTTCTCAGTCCATTTTGGACCTGTGTGACTGTGTCAGAGTCACGGGAGGTACTAGGCTCCCACAGCGCAAGACCTCTCATCTCAAGATTCCCGCAAATAATCAATCTTATCTATAACCTCAAAGCAATGTACCGTATTGGGCTCTTCAGCCGCATCACATTACATGGTTGCCATTTCTCCGATCTGTGTGACAGATCCATGGCTCCCCGCGTCAGCTCGCGCTGGGGTCGTCGGACGATTCGGGACGATTCAAAGTATCGTCTTTGATGGTGGGGTTGTTGGATTGTGTCCCACCTCCAACCACAGGATCTTCAGGATATCTCCGCGCGTTATCATCCGTGGTCTGCACAGGAATGGCGGTAATGATATACCCAAACAGGGGTCCACGTAGCAGTATAAAATCCCCCGTCACCTACAGGATCTGCTCATTCTCCAAGCCCATCCACATCTAAGCAACTTACTTCATCACCTCACGTACAGCATCATGCAGACCGTGAGTTGTCGCCTCTCTCACTTCCTAGGAGTGGTCGTATCCATCCCCGTCAACCAGGCTTGCTGCTCTGGTGCTGACACTTGCAACTGCGCCTCCACGTATGTCCAATTTCTGCACGCAAGCAATTCCCGTCGTTGACCGCTCGCCCCGCTATGTCTCGTTTTTTCACTCTCTAGTTGCACCTGCAAGTGCGGTGACTGCAAGCACTAAATGTTCAGCTGGTGTTCACTTCAGCTAACAATCGTGTCTTCTTTCGTTTGTCGTTTGTTCGAATGTATGTGTATGGTTCGTGTGCGGGTAGGAGAAGTGTAGGAGTCATGGAAAATCCAAATATATGATTGTGTTGGTTGTCGCTACTCAACGCTTGATGTCCCGTCTCTTAAGGGCGGCTGTCATTGTCCTGAGGGAAAAGGCACACATTGCATGTATCATCGACTATAAACAAACCCGTCTTATCCAAACTCTGGAACTTGTGTACTCCGAGGAGCAACTCAAGTGGACCTGGCACGCATGCGTCCGAATCATTTCGTACGCTATGCGCTCAGCGCTCAGCGCTCGTACTTCTACCTACTACCTACTGAACTCTGTGATCTATCCCTGCATAAATGTACTTACATACACACTCCGGGGGTCGGGCCGATTTTATCACCGACAGCATTTGGTAATCGTGGTGACGTGGTTACTGAGGACAGTTTTGACCGATAGAGCGTACCAACCGCGCGTCGGCGAGTCATATATCATTGAAAACGAGTCGATGGTTGATTTGAGTGCGCAAACCGCTCTTCGCTTGCTGAATAACTACAACTTTGACTCATATGGCCCTCAGACTATTCGGCTTTGCATGTTCGAACTTCGCTGCGAGACTATACTACTGGTCGCACAGCTTGGCATGTCGCAATAGTCCCCCAAACTCGCCTAATCAATAGTCAATGTCTCCGAAAATCACGAATACGAGTATCAGCCAGGTGGTCGATGACTGCGAGGGTACCCTGGTCGACCCCATATAACGATGACTTTCCTGGATACACGTTGAAATTTGTTCCATCCTTACTCTCCTTCGGAATCATCTGTCCCATGGCCGCCGCACTACGGTGTACAATGTCGAGCACACACTTGATGTTACAGAGAAGAGTCATCCGGCACTGGCAATTCGACCAACCACGTCTCCCATTGTCTCGTCCTTGCGACTGGGTTACCTCCTGTACTCGCTTCGGGGCCTCGCTACTCGCTTTGGTCAATTTCGGATGTGGACCGACTATTCTGGCCTTTCTCTCCATGCGGATAATCCAACCTTGGAACGATATCTTACCCTGGGCACCTCAGTCAACTCTGGTTGGAGTTGTCGCGATGCACATGACCGACTGTCGCCTTCCATTCTCGGAAACCTCTGAGATTGTGGTGCGGTGTCCCCTTCATGCCGTCGATTTCCCAGCGGAGGGACCAGTGAAGGTGGCTTTACACCGATGACCGGGCACGAAGTATGCCATCAGACCCTATGGTGCACGAGGCGCTCCCATTTCGGACGGTGGTTTCTATCAAGACTCGTTCGACGTCACGGATGTTCTATCTTGTGATGCAACATCACACGTCCCGCGCGGTCCTATCTCTTCGCTTTCATCCCAAGGACTGCCCATTCTAAAAACAGCATATCATTCGCCATCGAAAGGGCCACAGCAACCCGGATCTGGACATGTACTGCACAATCGTGACCGCACATTGTCCATCTGATGAAGTGCTCCCGAGGTTCTACCTGCCGGTGATGGCTTCATTGTCAGAATACCTGATGGACATGTCCTCGCGACCTGCCTTTCGTCTCTGTTGGTGCATCTTCTCGTAATTTCACAGATCAAATAAACTCTCGCAGCGTTTCGTGGGTGCGGCATCATGCGTGCCATGATAAGTAAGATGAGTCCGCATATCACCAGATCAAATTGGTCGGGGCAGTGTTTTTCATAATGCCTTTGAGGCCCACAACTTCTCCACGCCAGGAGTTATGAGATATTATTAACGCCCGCCTAGCGTTCTCATTCAGGCACAGAGCTACGCCCAAAGGGCGACCTTCATTACTGCGGTTCCACCGGACCTTTCATATCTCTCAATGACCACAAGGTACTGTTCCCCGATGTTCGAAAGGTCCCCCAGAACGTGTATGGAGTTTTACTCCTTTCATCACCATCACCTTCGTGAAGGGTAAGCTGTAGACCACTTGCTCCACGACTGCGGTATTGGCGCAGTCTAACTAAGGATCAGTGACAGCAGTGACAGAAGGCCGAAAAACGGGAACGTCATATCACTGCGCGTCAAGAATTCCAGGACACTGCAGCCGCTTATCTAACACACCAAGGTCTTTTGCGCTTTCTCGGGTCACTATATCCAACCAATCCTGTTTGGGCATGAAGCGGGAATCAGTTGGCGGGACCAGAATGGGAAAGATAAGCACAAGTTCTAGTGGAGTGGGAACACGCCCACCATGCCCACATAATGGCTACTAACCAGGTTCCCCATCACAGAACAAATATTGTGCCATCGCCCTTCCTATCCTAAATAGCACCAAACAGGTCTACGCAGGAGTATAAAACCTGCCCGTCATTCCTTGGATCTGTACTTCATCCAATTCAACCACACATCCTCCACCACTCACGCTCAGCATCATGCAGACTGTGAGTGACGGTCGCTTCCTCATATTCTTGACGGACTGTTGACTGATGAACGTGTTCATGCAGGTCATCTCCATCCCCGTCAACCAGGCGTGCTGCTCTGGCGCCGAAACTTGCAACTGCACCTCCACGTATGTTCGATCCTTGTCCTCTGACGAATCACGTCGTTGATCGCTCGCGTTCTGTTCTCCTCGATCTAGTTGCACCTGCAAGTGCGGTGACTGCAAGCACTAAATGTACACTCTGAACCCTATAATCGTCTGCGCTGCTTGTTTGCTATGCTTGTATACTTATGTATGACTGCTGTGCGAGGATGTCGCTGGTGTAGGGGGAGAGGTTTATGTACGGTGTATGTTGCACATTGACTGAATGATTCACCCAGAACCTGAACATATTCTGTACTCGCCATACCTCGTACAACGGCGCACGAGAATGACGAGATTCTCTCTCCTACCCAGATCGTTATAACCGACAAGGCAACAATGGCCTCGTACCTCTCTGAATTCATCATCTCATCCCCTTGCTCACCCTTGCTCCTACGACGGCAACGCACACCATGACGACTGACCACGCCCATGGGCCAACTCCCCACCGCCTCGCCCACGACATCGACGGCCCATTCAATGTGGTAAACAGCGTGCTGACGACGGCCGGACCGAAGGCACGTCCTAAGCAATTCGCAAACTGCACGAGGCCGTTGCTTTGACCAAGAGCAGAGGATCTCGATCCAGGCACAGAGGTGGAGGTAGCACGAAGTCCAGATCCATCTGGAGCAGTGCTGTAGCTAGAGGAAGTGCTAGGGACGTGGCGTTTGATGAGGAGCACTGTGATGCTATACGGGATCGCTGCCACCTTGGACAATGAGAGGACGAGTGCGAGGCCGATCCAGATCCCAGCTCCAAATCCAGAGGACAACTCGGATTCCTCGGGTGGGCGGGCACGTGCGAGCGTGTTAAGCAAGGGCAGGAACGCGAATACAACAGGCCAGAGATACATACACGTGTTGTACGTTGCGGCATAGTCAAACCGTCTTAGGATGTAGGGCATGACGATAAGCCGGAGGAGCACAGCAAATATGCCCCCAAATGCGAGGACGTTACCAATGGTTGAAGGCTGTGTGAATCGTTAGCAAGATGGCAGAAATCAATGACAGAATATACGTCAGTGGAATGCCCAACAAGGGAAATGCTTACCTGAAGACCCAAACCGCCCGCATCGATTGGGGTATAGCAAAAAAGCGTAAAGACGACATCGAAAGCGGATGCCAGGAAGCTCAGTGCAAGTCCGGAGAATATTAACGCGCGCAGGGCGGGAATCGCGAGAAGTGACTTTGTGCTTGCAGGACCAGGGTCCGCAGGGGCTACGCCTGAGGGAGAGCGCTGCGTACTTGCGGAAACGACACCGGTAGCACTTTTCCGTTTACTTGGGAGTGTCTTTTCTCCGAATGGGATGAATAGATCAATTCCATACACTTCTCTTGAACACGGACCTCTTCTATGATCCAATATCCTAAACATGCTCCCAGTAGCGCACATCCTGCGGTGATGATGCAAGGTGGAAGATACGGATAATCCACGAAAATAGGCCATGAAAAATATTTTGGGTAGCGTGTCGCAGCATTTTCAAACCTTCCGCCGATAAGCGGTCTATGACATCTCTCAGAGACAATTTCCAATCGACAAGGTTAGACGCACCCGATAACAGCGCCTATCGACCAAGAAAGGCTATATACCGATACGGCCATGTTTTGGTTGGTGTCATCAGTGATTTCTACCAGGATCGAGTGAAGTACAGCGATGTTTCCTGCAACTAATCCACCTAGAGATATCTCCACCGTTTTAATGTTGGGCGGATGGGTTGGAGAGGAAAGACCGACCGAGAAACCGTGATGCGAGGATAGTGGCAAGTGATGTCGACAAACCGAATGCAATGGCTGACACTGCGATGCCGAGGAGACCGAATATCACGACGGGTCGTCGGCCGACAATGTCTTATCAGCCAAACAACGTAAATCTCACACTTTAAACAGATAGACCGAGTACAATGCACATACCTGACAGTCGACCCCATTGATACACGGAAAAAACCTGCGCGAGGGAATACGCGCTTTCCTATAACAACCGAAAAATAATAGTCATACTCGTCAACGCCACACACACGGACCACCAAGATGCACTCACGATGAGCCCACTGTAAAATCCAACTTGTTCCGGCTTGGCGATACGAAAATCGGCGAGCAGTTGATTGATATAGGGAAAGATCTGGGAATAAGCGACAGGATCGATCGTGCGCACAGCAATGAGGGTGCCAAGCTGGGTCATTGGGAGTGGCGTTGGACATGCGGTTGCAGATGGCGGCTTGACACCGTCACGTTCTTCGTCATGTAGGAGTCTCGTCGACTCGCCTGGTTCTACGAGAGAGTTTCCGTTTGTGTTTTCCCTGGTCATGGATGTCGAACAAGTCATGGACGTAAGGGAGGGCGGCCCATCTCGAACGAAACGGCGCCCTGGCGCGTTCACATCCGTGAGATGAAAGCCAAAGTTAGATCCTTGACACGGTGTAAGTATATAATCCGAGTCATTGTCAGGAGAAACACGCGCTGGTTATTTACGAATGTACCTCAGACTGTGCCGCTTTGCTGGTGTGGTGACTTTGCACTTGGAATCATCGAAGGTGCGTTTCAAGTTGGTTGCAAGTATGAAGAAATGGTTTCCGCCTCGTGAGCTGGTTGATACGAACTGAAAACTCCAATATTCATCTAAGCTACGTTTTGATTCAGTACGATTCTCCTGGAACTGTTGACATCCTCACCCCAGTCATGGTAGCTCACGCACGTCACGAAAGTTGAGCCAACGCTGACAACTACGATGTCGCCGGCCAAAAGCAACATTACGACGTTATCCATTCTTCGAGGGCGTTGAGCTTTGTTTCCGGGGAAGAAAATCCTCGTGAGGTCAGTGGTACATAGTACTCAAGTTAGTACTGGCGTTTAGTAACCTTTTGCACTGCCACGTACCACCAAATAAGGTAAATTAGTGCGAAGGTCCCCCAAGGATAATGCAAAAGTGTGTTCGCCATTACCTCTCTTTCACTTCATAAAGTGCACCCTTCGGGGTTGCACACGATAAAATTGGAACGATACAGAGAAGATTAGCATGGCCCCTGCACAAGGATGACACGCTTTTCCGGAGTGGTAGACCTACGGGTCTCAATATTTATTTTGTTTTGTGCTGAATCACAATGCACCACCCTCCTTTCCTATGTCCCACTCACAACGACAGCAATCTAGATTTTCGAAGATACTTTATCAACTGTAACGAGATTAATTTGATCTACAAGTTATGCCTAACGACTGGGTATGCTGCGGCGGATGGTACAGTGCATTTAGGGACGGTATTTCCACTGTGAGTTGCTCCTCCACTGATCTGGTTCTGCACACACCCCAATTGCACCGTAACACCCAGCGTCGTCACCTGCTGCGACGCCGTAGTACAATTTCGTGGGTGAGTCACTTACATGTGGGTACCTCGGACCGCCCGTAATGATAGAACGCGAGCCACCCTGACAATAAGCATCATCCGGCTGGCCGTTATAGGTACTAGGCAGATGTCATCCACTGGTGCAAAAGTGCTATTTACGGATGATCCACAAAGCAGGTAAAAGGGCAAGGCAACACGACGGGTCAGCACGGCCACCGAGACACCTGTAGTCCTCGTCCCACTCCATGGAAGACAAAGGCAACTAAAATCGAAAACTAGAATCGAGTCTCACTGGCGACATGACGACATCAGGGACTTGTTCACGAAAGGTACTCGGTGCCCACCGATTATGAGCGTGTGTCCAATGATTAGACCGGCGCATACAGACCATCATGGGTGGCGCATGGCCGTCGCTAACAGACAGCCACGAGTTCTCCGTCCTCACGCCGCACAGTGAGGCACCAAGGGACGTAAGCCACCCCTATCAGCCACATCATCCGATTGACCATTGGGCATGGTCATCGTCCGTTGGGAACAAAACGCTATGCACGTCACAGTAGTGAACGAGGCGAGGATATCATATCATTGGTGGCGTCAAGAACTACATTTCGCGCACCGCTCGAGCGACACGGGTGCCAGTGGTTGTGGTGCAAAAGAGAGAAGAGGAATGGAGTTCAAGCAGATGGGTTTTTATATGCCCTTCCGTCGGCGGACTGAGTCGCGCCAACTTCCGCATACTTATCCCGAGATTCGAAACGTGTATTGCCAAGTACTGCAGAGGGGACGGACTTACAATATAATTCTTAGACTTCACTTGCGCCAAATCGAGAGTCTCTGGCGTTTATGGTTCACTTGGTCGAGCATGTCTCGTACGCGCATTCATGCCAGTACGTGTTGTGGCACGTATGAGATCTCGTGTGCGATGCCAACACTAATACCAGTGTACTAACAATCTAGTATGAATCTCTACCCTTCACACCTAGACCCGATCCGCCTGGTTACTCTCGCCCCTAACACAGCCCCAACAAACATGACCACCGCCCATACCCACGCTAATCCACGTCTCTGGACCCACTCTATCCCGTTGATTCCCGTAAACAGGGTACTTACCACGATCGGAGCCACCGCACGTCCGATGCACATCGCAAATTGCACAAGCCCATTACTCTGCCCAAGCGCACTTTGAGAGGGGGCGTGTTGTTTAATGAGAAGCATGCTGAGTGTGTGTGGGATCGCGGCGACTTTAGAAAGTGAAAAGATGAAGAAGAGACTGGTCCAGATCAGTGCCGGTGAGGTGAGATCGGCGCGGGCAAGGACGTTGAGGGGTGGAAGGAGAGCAAAAGTGAGGGGCCAGATGTACATGCACACGTTGTACGTCTTTGCGTAGTCAAAACGCCGCAGGATGAAAGGCATAGCAATGATTCGGAGGAAGATAGTCAGCAACCCCGCGAAGGCGAACACGTTTCCGATGACCGCCGGCTGTATGCGAAAAGGACCATGAAAAGATTGTCAGGCGGTATTCAAGTGTTGCGAGCTTGGATTCTACTCACCTCGAGTCCTAATCCGCCCGCATCTATGGGTGTATAACAAAACAGGGTAAAGACGACGTCGAATGCTAGGTTCAGAAAACTCAGTGCGAATCCAGAGATTGTCAAGGCCTGTATGGCAGGTATCGAGAGGAGAGCCATCGCGCTGGTAGTTTCAGCAACACCGGAATCTGCGTTGTCATGCGATTCTGTGGCAGCCTGAGACGATATACGCGTACCACCATTGCGTTTACTTGGAAGAGTCTATGAGCAGATTACCCGTCAGCATAGCCTCTATTGACCTTTCGATGCATACCTCCTCAATAAAAATATACCCTAAGCCCGCTCCGATGAGGGCGCACGCAGCGCTGACAATACAAGGAAGGAGATATGGATGTTCCACAAAGATAGGCCAGGAAAAGTATTGCGGGTATCGTGTCGCAGCGTTCGCCAGCGTTCCACCGATGAGCGGTCTACAGCGATATAATTACCATATTCCGGTCAAGCTCGAATCCAAGGGAAAGAGACACGAACCCGATAATTGTGCCTGTTGGCCATGAGAGACTGTATATCGGCACTGCAAGGTGTTGATTGCTGTCGTCTGTGATCTCCGCCAAGATAGAGTGGATGACGGCCACGTTTCCCGAGACCAATCCACCTAGGTTAACGAGACATGAATACAGACAGACGAGAGAAAGAAACTGAAACTAACCAAAGAATCGTGATGCAACGATGCCGGCGAAAGTCGTGGATAAACCAAACATTGTACTCATCATTGCGATGCCGAGAAGGCCAATGAAGACTACGGGGCGTCTACCAATGATATCTTGGACCAAGTATTCGTGAGCGTGTGTGAACAGACAACCGGCGGTCCCTGTACCGACCTGATATCTTTCCCCATTGGTACACCGAAAACACTTGTGCAAGTGAATAGGCGCTTTCCTAATGTTTGACCCAAAGGAAGGTTATCAACCAGAAAGCATCTCTGTGGAATTTAAAGACTCACGACCAGCCCGCTATAGAACCCTACTTGTTCTGGTTGAGCAATCCGCAGATCAGCAAGAAACTGGTTGACGTAGGGAAATATCTGCTGGTATGCGATGGGGTCGGCGATGCGGACTGCGATGAGGGCACCGATTTGGGCTTTTGGGAGAGGTGTCGGTGGTGGCTTTGTGCTTAATGGGTTGCTTCCGACGGAGAGGGTCCTCTCTTCGTCCTCGCCCTGCAAGAGTCGTGTTGACTCGTTCTGCGCGTCAAGGCCGTTATCATTGTTATTAGTGTGGTTGGGACCTGCCCTTGGGATGGGATGCGGCGTAGAATATACCATTCGAAAGTTGGATAGTGGAATCCCCAGGGCCCTAGGGTGTTGTTTCGTATCTGGAAGAATGCTTTACCACCACGTTGTTGCATTGTGCTCGCTTCTGCATCGCCGGGCTTCGCAATCGTTTGTTAATACGCCACCGGCCGTAGTAGTATCCTTGAACTACGCGACTTTTCATAGGCAGCATGCGTTTGAGTATAGGATGGTAGGAATTGGTGCTATTGTTCACACGATGAAGATAAACAGACATTTCTCAGAGACTCTCAGACTCTCGATGTCTATGTCTCAGCTCAGCGCTCGAGATCTAAATTGTGAATTCTGGACCAAACATAAGGATGACCCCAAATACAGTGACAAGATACACTTGAACTCGGAAGCACCAAGACTATATAGATGGAACTAGCACTTGCACTGGCCCACAGCGCATTGGCAGCTGAAAAAAGGAATTAGTAAAGGATGTATATACGACGATCTGGACAACACGCACGAAGCGCCGCAGCTGCAGTTGGCATTGCCACAGCTGGCTTGGTTGACGGGGATGGAGGTGATCTGTGAACCAGTGTTGTCAACGCTGGGGATCGCTCGCGAATCAAGGGAAGGTATGTACAGTGTTCATGATGATGATGTTGGAGTGATAAGCAGGGCACTGACAGCTGGCCTTTTATCTATTACCTCGTACTTATTTGACATTATTTGATGTCGGTCTCTGTATCCTGTTGACCCCTTTTTTTCATCTCCGCAGCCTGATGGATGGTCCGTTCCGCCAGAAGAGATCGTCTAGACAAGGTCTAGACCGTTTTCTCATCAGAAACTAGTGCCTTTCTGATCACCTTCGATTGATCGACTCTTGAGGGTATTTTGCGATTGGCACCATTGGAAGTTGCTTCAAATTGGCAATAACTATGACGGGTGCGAGTCAACCGGTCGGGCCGAGGGATTGCGAATAAACTTGTGACCAGATTGGTTTGATCAGCACAGCGCCTACGACAGGAACTCGATCCGCGGATGCATGAGATTATCAGTTTGATGCGGAGCATTCAGTCTCCCAACAACCTCTTTGAAGAGTCATTCGATCCTCTTAGGTCTCTTGTCAACATAATCATGTAGTGGAACATTGTCGTCTGGGTAAAAGTGGTTGACCTTTCCACTCTCTAGCATTGGGGAAAGGACCGACCCCTTTGTCTTTGCCCACCATATATACCACGTCATTATCACTCTGAACACATTGCAAGCCAGTACGCGAAGGAAATCCGAAGTACATATCACCAAAGGAGCCTTCATGGATCGCCTGTCAATTTTATGGTTGTCCCAGACTTACGAGTGGCAGCAAATTCCAGAGAAAGTTATGACGCTTCTGCTGAACGGCAAGGGAACGTCGTGACCTCGAGACCATTTTCCGACCATTTTCACCTTGGCAGTTGTATGAACCAAGATTGAATCCTTTTTTATTACCCGTGTGTTATGGGTGACTCACCTTAATTCCGATGAAGCATCAGCGTCCCGGAGAACGTTCGGCAGTGACGCTCTCAGATGGCATGCCCAACTTGAACCTCATGGGGTTCAGAGCGGAAAAACTCACCTGATGACAGTCGGTCGCTTGTGGTGAATGCCAACGACGAGGTCCTTGGATCACTGGACGTCAAATCTGAGTCGACGGGTGGGGAGGAGTGGATACAGAGTTCGTACTGTACGGTCGAGGTACTAGATGGCCAGGACGCGACATTACATATATAATGTTGGTGCACAGCCAGAACCAGTGCCGCGGATGGTCGGTGGAGCCTGAGAAATCCATCAATCCTCGGAACGTCAAGTTTTTTTTTCACTGGTAAGCGACGCCATGATGACATGCCATGGCAGTCGACCGCCAAGATAATTGTATGTAGACGTCAATGAACGTTGATGCGGCTACATGGATGTAACGAACTCTTTCATGCGATCCAAGACGGTTAAACGTCGAGTGTTGTCTGGTATGCGGGAAGTTTGTCGCTCCGCGAATCGTTGGCTATGCTCCACCCGGGCCTTGGCAAAGTTTTGTAACGCGTTCTTTCACTGGCCCGCTCCGAATGGAAACATTTGCTTATTTGTCAATAACAAATGAAGGTGATGTAAAATCGCTCCGAGGTCCGAGACCGTTTTATTCCAAGCGAGTTGCTACTACCAGTGCACGTTCACCTTCGGGTTTCTTTCCACAGCCATGTCGCGGGAAATCGCCAACGAGAATGGTCCTGAGGAACCATGCGAGTCGACACGGCTCTTACCTGACGAGGAACGCGATGGTGTCCCGCCACCATCCGCGACCAGCGACCCAACGCCACTCCCAAAGGCCCAGCTCTGCACCCTCACCGTTATGCGCATGGTCGACCCCATTGCTTCTACCCAGATCTTTCCTTATATTAATCAACTCCTCGCTGATTTGCGCATCGCTCGACCAGAGCAAGTCGGGCTTTACAGCGGGTTCATTGTGAGTACACTTCTGAACTGAGCCGAGGGGGAACTCTGGAATTGACCAGGTGTCATATTCTGATATGACAGGAGAGCTTGTATTCGCTCGCGCAGGTCTTTTCCGTGTATCATTGGGGCACACTATCAGGTATGCGTGTTGTAGTTAACCACTTGTGCCACCTGCGAATTCACGCGTTTTATTCATCGAAAAGACGTTATCGGCCGGCGTCCCGTCGTAATGCTCGGTCTTCTCGGTCTCGCAGTGACAACCATCGCATTTGGCTTGTCAACGTCGCTTGTCACTATCCTTGCTTCGCGATTCCTTGGTCGGTTGTTTTTCCCCTTTGACACTCGACCAATACTGAGCTAGTGATGTCACCCTAGGCGGACTGGTAGCAGGAAACATTGCTGTCATCCAATCCGTCCTAGTAGAGATAACCGATGACAGTAATCAAGACATCGCCGTGTCATTGTATAGTCTTGCTTGGTCGACAGGTGCCGTTATCGGGTACGTTTAGCCACAATTTGTCTCGTATGATTGGGTCGTCTTTGATGATGACATATTTTTTGCTAGACCCCTCATTGGTGGAACGTTTGAGAATGCTGCGACACGGTACCCAAGATATTTTGCATGGCCAATTTTCGTGGACCATCCATATCTCCCGCCTTGCGTCATTAGCGCAGGATGTGCGCTGCTGGCGATGTCATTGGGCTATTGGTTCATAGATGAGGTATGTGTCCTAAAGGAGGTGTATAGGACTGATGTATTCATTGTAGCTGGCGAAAAGACACTTCCCGGTAGACGGAAAGGTGCTATCAGCAACCTTCCTGGTAGTTCTGTCCCGAGCACGGGATCATCGGAGACTAGTCCACCGAGTGTGAAAACACTTCTCAGGATACCGGCCCTACGGGCATTGATACTCTCCGCACTCTCGTTGAGCTTCCTGAGCTCGGCGTTCGATGTCGTCTTTGCACTTTTTTGCTATACACCCGTCGATGCTGGTGGTCTGGGACTTCAGGTAAGCATCAATTTTCATTATTTACTCTGTCCCTCACGATTACTATAGCCTTCAACCATCGGTAATTTCCTAGCGTTTGGGGGTATATTAGCTGTCCTCCTCCGGCTTGTCGTGATGCCCCATATCCTACGACGATTTGACTATGTCACGACATACAATACGTGTATGTATGTCTGGCCTATCGCATTTGCATGTTTTCCCTTCCTCAATGCCCTTGCACGTACTCGCCCGCATTCCGAGTTGTCTCCTCTTGCGCCTGGGGTCGGGGCAGCAACTACGGTCGATATTGGCATCTGGATTGGTCTCGCATTCGTCCTCACGTTGTCCAAGGTTTCAGCAATCCCATATAGTATGACGGTTTTCCTCGTCAAACGATATGCTCCCGGCGTACGGTCCGCACCTGCACTTGCTCCCAGTTACGGCACTACAGGCTCTGGGCCCCATTCCACAACTCCTCCATCTGTGCCAGGATCGACTGGGTCGGGATCCTCTGCACTTGGCCAATGTAATGGCCTTGTTCAGTTGGCGATGTGTCTAGGCCGCGCATTCGCTCCCATCGTCGTTAGCACACTCTTTACGACGTTGAATGAGTCGGAGTGGGCGAGGCGATGGGGAGTTGGCCCATGGGCCTGGTCGAGCATTATGGTTTGCCTTGCGGTGGTGGGAGCCAGGGTAACCAAAAGGATCAAGTGAGCGACGACGCGGCGATCTCACCATCTCCACCAGGAGTTTCCTGTCAGCACTTTCGTTTCATTCATTCATTGGACTCTACTGGTTTCACTTCGCCATCGTTACCATGTTTTTCTTGACCATTATAGACATACTAGAAGGCAAATGGCCATGGTCAACGGACTCACGCCTACCATATCGGCGCACCCTCATTCCCTTGTAATTCCCTTTTCTTTTCGAACGTCATGATCGTCATATAACAGCAGTCATATACTACCAAGGTACATGACATGCGACGATTCTAATAGCTTTACTTTATTCAGTTCATTATTTCTCCCTTGCTCCACACGCATCCTCATTCTACCTGCGGAGGATCTCGTGCGAATGCCATCGATTCAATGTATAATCCTGAGCTTGCTCAATGCATATTACAGCACTTTTCAAAGCGATGGGGAAAACACAAATTGAAAAGTCGAGTCCCCGGTGCAGGACTCCCAGCGCATTTGAGCCACTTTAGGTATACTGGTCACGGAGCATACTTACGTGTTGCCGTGGATCCGATCTAGGCCGAGACCTACATAGCATTGCAAGTCAGTGCACGAAGCAACCGATCATTATAGTTCACTCTCACATCCAGATAGTTTCGACTATACGTTCCAATCGACCAAGGAAACAATGCCGGTGAAATTCTTCCCTTGTCAGCGTGCTGTCAGGGACTTTGGCGCTCTTGGCTTTTTGTCGGGGAGGCGGCGGCAGCACGCTTGAGGCGCGAGGATGGCGTGCGAAACAGGGCCTCAGAAACGGAAGATTATAACGTACGCGGTGGCATCCGTGCGGTTCGGTCATGGGCCCTCTTCTGTCGAACTCATACTAACCCAAAAGGTAAGTGATCCTTCTACATTTGCCATGCACCCTTGGATGAAATCCCAGAATCACTCATACATGTGGTTCTCAAACAATGCCGGGAGGCGTTACTGGAGTTGCAGATCCTACAACGTCCTCGTGATGCTACGAAAACCAAGTAAGAGGCGTTATCGAGTTGGCGAATTCACTTTGTGGTAGCTCCTCGGACACAGTGATACTCGATCATTTGTGAAGTTCCGGGGGATTCCAGACCATGAGCACGACGGACATGAACTCACACGAACCGAGTGTACGTTCGACGAGGGACGAAATAACGCCGACGGCAAGTTTGGAGTGGCGGATCCCACTTGTAGGGATTTCCCATTTGTATCCACGCATCCAGAGTTCCAGGCTCGCTGTCACTCACGAGATATGACAGTGGACTTTCCCGATATTACTGGCCCTCAAGCTGAACAGGTCCAGCCTATCACCGACGGACTTCCGGCATTCAAGGATAATAATATTGAGACCCCTCAATGACACAACGTTTGAACGGCTGTGCGGCACCGCGATCCTTTCGGCGCATGATTGATTGATCTTCCATCGGGGCGCATCGGGGCGTAATACGAAGAGTACTGGAAAAAACCTGTGTGGATACTACCATCCACCCCAGGACATTGGATCATGTGCGCCACCGACATGACCGCACATCGTATATTTTTGTTTGATAGCCTTGCGGAGCCAAGTCCACGGAAAAGGATGTTATAGTACGTCGACCACTCGGATATGTGCATAGCCCACCCCGTTTTAGGCACTAGTTCTCCAAGTTCTGCGCGCCACGTAAACATCACCATTGGTACTTCTTAGATACCCTCGATTGATTGCTCAATGTTACATAACAAACATGCCCTTGTAACAATTCTTGAAGTCCAACAAAATGATTTGGGCCGATCTGGATACAGTGACCAACGGACACTGGCACAGTTGGACGGACAGGCTAGCTATCGATGGGATGAAGCTTGAAATTTAATATGTAAGCCTATCAAATGGCTACTGCGGTGACGGTGTCGATATTACTCCTCACGATGGTTAACAGTGCAACCCCCTGCCGCCTCAGGTCACGAATACGCTAAATCCGATGGGCGTATCTCGTAAATGGTAATTTGTGCTGATAATTTCCATCGCTGTACCGAACTAAGTATCTATAAAAGTCCCCAAATTCAGCGTGACCGTGGTTCTCCTCCTTTCCTTGTCACCATACAGTGCGAGTCAGTCGACCAGGCGAAAGCGTCCACCAAGCATTAGCCGTGTTTGAACACTCCCGCTGTTTCACCACCGGCCCCAGAGATTTTTTTGCTGTCGTCGTCGGTGTCCCTCCAGGAATTCACAGGGCACAGTAAGTGCTTCGAAGCTCTTCTGTCACAGAAAAAGTTCATCAGAAGTTCTAGGAAAAGTGCCGAGGCTTCAGAGGATACTTTCAAAAATCTTGACCGGAGAGAGAGACAGTTCTTTCGAGGCGCTTGCTGTCAAGGACATTGAGGAGCGCATGTCACCAATTTTGACGACCGTGGCCCTCGCTCGGGGTGATGGTATATCTATGATACTTTGCTTCACTAGTCCCGAAAGTTGCTAATTTGCTCGTTTCGAATAGACACCAACGAAGATGTCATGGAGCCGCTCCAAGTCCAGTGTCATGCGGCGAGTCCACCCACCGCGGCTCGCGTGATGAACCCACCTGCTCCCGACACCACTGATACGATGTCCGAGGTTGGATCTGTTAGTAGCGCGTTCTCGCAGCGTGATTTGTCAGTTTCGTACGCCACAGCTCGAACCTCGAATATTCCCGCAACAACCAGTGTGTCCGCGGGCTCCGACCAGGCACCTTTCATCTTTGTCCACATCCGTACATTGCGTGGAATTGTTGGAAGTCACCACCACTCTTTTACTCGCAGCAACTTTAACTGTGGTCGTATTCTGGGAGGTGCTGCTGCCGACTACCTCGAGGCTCATGGCTACACCGATGATAGCATTGATATCATCATCGAAACGTGGAAAAACTCGCAATCCAAACATCAATTTGCGGTCATCCTCGGGGAATTTGGGATGGCGATCGCAGAAGCCATGTATCTTTACGATCTGTTGCCATAGTCTGGTTTTGCTCGTACTTCCCATGTTGCGCTTGTACGATACGATACTATGAGAAAGTATGCTCATCTAGTGGCTAGGGGGGCTTACCTCAGAGTGTGCGTGTGATATTGTTGCGTTGCCCAAGGCAAGTCGTCTGGTTTATTAGACAGACACGATGCGCTGGTGTCAGCAAAATGTCTCAAGATGGTGCGCCCACAAAGACCTTATTAACCTTCTGGTCAATCCGCATCGACTGCCAATTCTTTGCCATATCTACAAACCACGATATGCAGTCGCACGGTGATGGCATCTTGAACTTATAGAGGACGTCATTCCTCTAACGGCCTCGACAACGTCTCACATCAGGATTGATATCAAGAGTACGGCATTTACGCATACTAGCACACAATTTGGAACAAATCTTGAACTTCAAAGGTACCACCAATAAGTACTCACAACTGCTCTCACCCACACGCGCATCATTCACAAACAGCTAGCGTCATCGATCTCCCAGTGGCCATGCGTCCCCCCGTCCTGGAGGTGTACATGTGTCAAGTATCGCATCGCATCAGATAGGTCAGTGTATCACATACATGTTGGAAGCATTGCTCGGCACCCTCGAATGCCATCCCACGGAAATGAATTGGCGTCGTGGCACAAAATTCTTGCCAGTCACCTCCCTCGGGAATGTTTTCCAGGTAATGATCAATAAGCTGTGGGTACAAACCAGATCAAAAAAGAGACATTGCCATGGTTCAGACATTCATTTCTTACCCGCTTTCCCGACCCAGGAGACGTACAACCCTATATGAGCGTTAACTTTGTGTAACGGTGACTCTCGATCGGAAAATGACTTTCCTTGTCTTTGTACCATGACCAAAGTGGTGCACAATATGGTTCATGCTGATCAACTTCCCACCGCCCGAGAACAACGCCAGGACCCTGTCCAAGACAATGTTAATATTGGAAGTACCTGTACTCATAATCCCACACCTTGTCTTCGCAGCTCGTTGGTACATACGATCTCCCGTGAACTTCTATCGCTGTCGCCTTGCACGCTTCGACGCGGTGCTTCCATGTGACAGGAAGGTTCATGAGTTGAGCAGTATACTCCCTGGTTCCGTATGTGATGCACGTGTGCGCCTGGACATTACCCCAAAACATGTTGAGCCTCTGGCGTTCTTCTTCCTCTTGTCTCTCGCGCTCCTCTACCGTTTTGTCGTGATCTTCCATCTCTTGCCGCCATCGTTTCCTGTGCTCCTCCATCATTTTCTCGTGGTCTTCCACCTCTTGCCGCCATTCTTCGCGCGCCTTCTCTTGGCGATGATTCTCGTGACGTTCCGTTTCTTCGTACTGCCAAATCAGACGCGCGACCTCATTCTCATGCCATTCCACCTGACGCTTCCAGTCCTCTTCCACAACCTCGTGTCGCAACTGCTCAAGTCGCCATGCCTCTCGGACAAGGTCGTTCTCCACCCCTTCTTTCTGCCAGTCGCGACGGATGGCGTTCATGGTCTCTGGATACAACGGACAGTTGGTGAAGTGCAAGAAAAGGTTGACCACGGCGAATAGGAGGGCCAATACTGCCACGACGCCATACGAGATGAGCTTGAATCCATCTCTGGATAGCACCTCTCGAGGGTTCCTCCCCGGTAATAACGGAGCGGTTTCTTCTGAGGATGGCCTGATGTCTATGGGTGAGAGGGCGTAGATGGTTTCATTGCGTGCGAGACGTGCCTATATACGGTCAACACACCTACTGGGTCATGTGTGTGTCGCCCATGTTGAGAGCTGTGTCTGTGACAGAGGCTCGACTCAGTAAAGGATTGGCGTCAACGTAAACTCACCCTGAGTCCATCCCCCAAGACAGCATACAGTAGTGTGCGTGCTTGTCAAAATGTGTTTAACGGTACGATGTGATAAATTCTTGGCGAGGAAGCGTCAAGGTGTAGACTCACACTGAAAAAGCACCCTTCACCGTCAGGTAGTGTTGGGTGGCTTTTCACCGAGAGGGTACTTCAAGCGGAGATGTTCAAGTGCTTGCTGTGAATTTAAAGCCTCATGGCTAATTACATAAGGGCCGTCCTTCGAGCGCTGGCTCCCACGGACGTTTGAAACGGAAACATATGTCAATGCTCTAATAATAATCCCCGAGGCTCAAAGGTCACTATAGGCACCAACAATGTCTTTCCTGAGGTGCTGATGACAGTGGTCCCCAAACTTCATCGCACCTGGAATGGCCGACTCAAGGCACCAAAAAGACCATTCGCGGTCAGAGCTCGTGATGAAAGTCAGGTAGAGCAATGGTAACGATGTAGGGATGAGTAGACTCACCCGTAATTTCATACTCACCAAGGTGTGGCACCCAGGGGACTACCATATGGAGCATCTCGTCTGTAAGTAGGCAACTTCCAAGGGGCATATCTACGGAGTTGTTCAAAAGCCCGGATGTCAAGGGACTTGGGTGAGAGATGTACCAAAGTCCAAGTCGTCCGCGGTCGCCACCAAAGTGAACTCAACGATCATCCCGACCGCTTGCATGGCGAGACCGGCGCTCATTTCCCTGTAAAGAAACGGATCTGAGGAGGCTGTCCATGCAAGAATATATCAACATACCAGTTGAGGGTAGCGAGCCCACCCCGTACCAAGGTGCCGATTGGGTGCAGTTCGAAGTCCTGCCAGGCACGGCAAGCGGCCACGGCAAGCACGACAAAGGAAATGAAATGATTGGAGGCAGTCATGTCAAGAATTGCGAGAATTTGAATGTGCTGGAAGCATAAAAGGGAGGCGTATGTTTCTACAGCACACTGGAGCGTATATACGGTAGTCTACCGTGTCCGGGTCTGCCAAGGCTGGAAGGAGGAGTGAAACGGACTGTCATACCATTGAACAGTTGCCAGTGCCATTGACAGTGACACAATTAGTTGAAACTAGGGTACAGTACGGCGGGCTTCACGTTGGACTCCGAGAGGGGTTTCATGGACGAGACACTGCCAGTTGTGATGAGGAGAAGATGGTCGGGTGTGCGCTTGAACTCGTGGATGAATCAGCGGGACATGATAATCAAGTTTTGCAGTAATGTACAGGAAGTGTACGTAGAAAGGACTATCAGGCGGACCACTAACCCTCCAAGATGCCCATCTCTCTCCATGCATGCCGATGCCAACGGGAGTGTTGGCAGAGCCCTTGACGTCCTTGATATCCAGCAACTCGTATTCCCTGCCAAGTGCCAAAAAGTGTGCAAAGAGAGAGTTAAAGTGGGGCTCAGAGTGGAGATGAAGGATTTAGGGATAGTGGGCGTGGTATATGTGGGCAAAGACGCGGAGAAGTTGACGATAAACATGCTTGATGGTGGAAGGGAAGGTCTGGGGGAAGTCGTGATAGAGTACGGATAGTCAGGAACTGGCGAGGAGTGTGGGTGACATACCTGATTTCGTGGGGAAGATGTTCTCGTCATCGAGGAGATCCTGGACCAGGTGGAGACTGTTGCGATCTTGGTTGATCCAAGTGTAATTGAGGGTTGGTAAAGAAAGTTGAGCGCTATGGCTGGTCGGTCGACCCTTTAGATATTTGCCATGACATGGCGATTGGCTTCGTAATGTCACCTGTTGAAACGTTGACCTCCCACTGTAATCCACTGATGTGACAATCGGGCAGCAGCCTGCACCCTTCGTGAGTTGTAACTCAGCGAGGAGGAGAGTTTGGAGAGAGCGCGAGAATTCCTTTCGTAAGCTACGACTCGACGAAAGGGAATGGAGAGGACGGGAGAATTCTATTGTTGTAACATCTACAGATTTGGAGATTGTGCTAGAGTGAAACAATGGGATTCTAAGCGATGTTAATGTGCGAGGCCACGGGGAATCTAGGTGATAGATTTGGTGGGTGTGTGGGGAAGGTCGGTCTGACGAGGATTCGCCTGCAAAGTGTGGATCACGTGACTGCGGGTTACGGATCCGAGACGGGGCGAAGAGAAGGGATCTGGAGGGTCAGACCTGGCCTTCTGAGCGCTGGGGAAGGTCGAATCGTACCGAAGGAAAGACCGCAAAATGTGAGTAGCGGGCACGAAGAGGACGGGCACGAAGGGACCAAAACCTGGCGCTAGAATCACAGAAATGATTGGGAGGTGGGTGGGTGCGAGATCGCACGCACGAGAGACGGGGGGAAAGGAGAGAGAGCTCGGGAGGAAGACGAGCGAGGGACCAGCTTACTGTAGCCTTCTGTATGGAGGCAACGGTAACGCATAACGCAGGGGTCGTTGCGTTGCTAAATATAACCCCGTAACGGGGGGTCTGTTGCCAGTTTTTGGGGCATAACGCAAGTTTGACCGGCTCGTTGCCAGTGATGGCAACGTAACGCATAACGCAGAATATTGTCTGCGCGAGAGATAAGCGAGGTGGCTGCAGCGTCTCTCTTCCTGCAGCCAACTCCTCTGCTCAGACCCTCAGGCCTCAGCGCTTAGCCTCGTCCCGGATTTTCGTCGCCCACCCGCCTCACCCTCTCAGGTTCCCGCCGGTGAAACCCTTCTTCAAGCCTTCACCGTCGGACGCTGCCTACTCCCTGTGGTCCGTCTGTAGATCGGGCCTGCCTCCGGCTGAAAACCCTGCGGGTTTTCTCCCAACCGCTCACTAAAACATCACACTCCAGAATCCGAGCCAAACATAGCCGCGTTCAACACCGCGGCAAGTCACGGAAAACTCTCATGTACATAGCCTATGATAGTATTACGAACTACCAGACTATGTACAATTACGACCTTTGCAGATTTGATAACCACGAGCGCGCGCGTATTCACGCAGATGGGACGTCAGCATCATCTACTTAATCAGCGTCCAGCCGGGTTTCCTCAATTCCATGGACTACACCCATTCGTTTGCAGACAAATTCCAGTCCTTCACCCGGCAGCGTTCCCAAGATATTCGGCCTGGTGCTGTTTGAGACGATGCTTGACTTGGATGACTCGGTTGAGACCAACGTCGGCCGGTTGGAATATTCCAGTGCCTTTTGAAGAGAACTGAAGTGAGATATAGAACAACAGATGAAATACTAGTACGCACACCCAGCAGGAACGAAACAAAGAATGATATAGGGGAAATTTTTCGAAAACATACGAACGAAACTCTTCGCCTGTGTGAACCGGGTAACAGTCAGGCTGGGTAAATGATCGATACTTGGTTGTCGTTAAGATCAGGATCGGCCTCGATGACATGGCGACGATAAGGCTCAAAAATATGTTCAACCCATTTAATAGTCATCAGTGCCTAGATGTATCAATTGTGGTCAATAGTAAGTGGGCAGTGTGGTTGCTAAACTAACTGATCGTAACGCATGCCTGGGTGCGCGTTGCCAATATGGGCAACAGTAACGCATAACGGAGCCCCCGTTGCTAAGCCCAGAGTCAGGGGCACCCCGTAACGCACCACCCCCCCGTTGCCTCCATACAGAAGGCTACAGTAGGCGGCTCTCGGACGCACCTATCACGAAGGCACACTTCTGTGACAATCGCTCACTGGCTCGCTATAGTCGTAGAACTTCCACGCTTTTTGAGAGCTGTGAATGAGTACTTGAGTCACCAAGTTTCTAAATGGGGACTATTCCACTCGGCTAAGGTATGTAGATTTGAACACCGACCCGAGCGACGCGACCGAAAAGTGCACACCCGAGCGAAGGAGCGAGGCAACTTCGGAGGCGCCGGAAATCGTCAGATACAGCGCTGCAAGTACTCCCCCACACCTCGTTCTCCGTTAACTTATAGTAGATCTCACAGATAGGCTGAATCGAGAGGCTATGGTGCATAAGGTGAAGTTTATGTGTTATTGCTTACATTCAGCGGTTCTTCTTGCTAGAACCCCTTTGATTCGCACTAACCAGTCTATTGAACTCGTGTTCCCTTTGCGTGCACATGACGTGGCCACTTACTGCATCGGGGGTGATGGGAATTGCTTTTCTCCACATACTTATAACGAACTTAACAGTCCTGGGATGATTCCATCTCTTTCGCAGCAACCCATATCTGTCCGACTATGGCTCCACCTCATTCCGCGCATTCGTTGGGACAGTTCTCAATCGACGAGAATAGGCCCATGAAAGTGGTTGTCATCGGTGCTGGATTCAGCGGTTTGGCGGCAGGAATCCGGTGATATCCTGCAGTCATGACAGGATAGGCCTGAAAGTCTAAACGGACATTCTTAGGTTCCCCCAGAGAGTAAAGAACATTCATTTGACGATCTACGAGAAGAACGCAGGCGTTGGAGGAACGTGGTACTCCAATAGATATCCCGTTCGTGACTTCTTCTCCAGCGTGTGCGATTTTGGCCGAGCTCACGCTTTGTTCGGTTCAGGGGTTATCTTGTGATATTCCTTCCCACACAGTACGATTCACGTTCCACCTTTGGAACCATTTTTTCTGACTCAAGCTCAAGTATCAATACACGTTCGAGGTCAATGTGAGTACATATGAATTCTCGGATGTTCTTGTATTCATGCATCTTAGCCTGAGTGGTCGTCCTTTTATGCCCCTGGCCCTGAGATTCGTGCATACTTGGAACGCGTGGTCGAAAAGTACCAGCTTGCTCCGTATATAAAGCTACAGCATGAACTTATTCATGCGCGGTACGACGAGGCGCAAGCCAAATGGCACTTGAAAATTCGCCGACCTGGTCCGA
>JBBPMD010000229.1:0-36637 GCA_038090095.1 Zangia roseola
AGTGGGGCATGGTGTAACATCGGCGATGTGCTGACCAACCTCTCCACCAGATTGTGAGGCACGGAGGAACACTGGCCCCAAAATACGATCCGGGTATTGTTACGCACATCGTGACGGATGCGGGCGTTCAGCATACATTGAGAGCACTCTCCCTCAGGTCCCTATCAGACATCCCCGACAATATCCCTACTGTCACTTGGGATTGGGTTGTCTCCGGGTATCGCCAGGAACGGAAGCGTGCATCGAATTTAATTTCGGATGGGAGTGACACAGGCACCGTGGGTACAAGCGAATGCACGGACCGGGGTAAACAACTTGATTTCGAGTTTATGCATGCCGCGTTCTCGGAACGGATTGATGCTGGTTGCAACTGGAAGAACGCGGGTTGGCGTAAGCAGGGTGGGAAAGCGGACATCGAGCTAATAGGGAAAGCAAGTGACTACAGTCATATTTCGTACGTTTCAGCAGCCGAAGATTCTGCCGTTCGATGCTCACCCTAATCACAGGAATTTTTCCCAGGGGAGTGCGCTGTCACAAACTGAACAAAGGAATGTTCCTATTACCGTTTTACCACCCCTTCCTCTCGACTTCAAAGTTGTCGACGGTCGCAAATCTGACGAGCGCGTGCCTTCGGTGGAAGATGGAAAGACGTCGGAAAACGAAGACCCTCTTTCAGAGTACTATGCGCAAGCGATGGCTGATCGTGAAGCCCAGGTTAGTGTGACAATCGAAGATCTAAGTAAACTGGGTTTTTACATTTTTTAGTGGAATCAAGATGTATCAGATTC
Source organism: Zangia roseola (assembly GCA_038090095.1). Lineage (NCBI taxonomy): Eukaryota > Fungi > Basidiomycota > Agaricomycetes > Boletales > Boletaceae > Zangia > Zangia roseola. Next base: position 789 of record JBBPMD010000229.1, read on the forward strand.
AGATGACGGAGGTGACGATTTAGAGTACCCTCGAAGACCAGCACCGAGAAGGGTGAGTTGGTTACCTTATTAGGCGGAAAGTGTTTAATTTTTTTTGTCTATCTTTTCTTCCAGGGTTTTGCTTGTGATATCAAGGGATATAAATCAACCACCTGCGTTAATCAACATATTGTCGACAAGGTAATGCTTGCCACAGATTTAATACACGTCTTCTAACACATCGATCAGTTGGAAGAACTTAGGGACCTCCACAAGGCAAAGTCGTCTGAGGATGATCGTTGGCGTGCATATAGCTATGGAAAATGTAAGCCGAATATTGTAACGCACTTCCGTCACTTAAGATGACACAGGTCTCCCTGCCCTGCGAAATTATCCCAAGCCGATTCAGTCCTTCAGCGAAGCACGCTCCATCCGTGGTGTTGGGGAGAAGACGGCGTTGAAGGTGCGGTGCCGACGACATGTCAGGGATCACCTGTTATTTAATCGTGGCGGATAGATCATGGAGATCGTTGACACAGGTGACCTCAAGCGTATCAGATACGAGAACACCGAAGATGTCGCATCCACCAGAATTTTCCAGGGAATTTATGGTGTCGGCAAGTGCCGGTCATGTTTCCTGCTCGTTATCGACGCTCAACATATTCTCAGGGCGCTATACCTCCTTTACTTGGTTCGCGAGTGGGCTCAGGACGCTAGATGATGTCAGAGCCAGGAAGGGCGGGCTAAAATTATCGATGTCACAGGAAATTGGCCTGAAGTTTTATGATGGTCGGTTATACGCTCTAGCCTCTTGTCCTTGACGTACCTTCCACATAGACATAAATTCGAGGATGCCTCGCGGGGAGGCAAGAAGAATCTTTGAGATGATCAAGCCCATAGGTATGACACTTTTGCTTGCATGATGTGGTTGCATTCGCTGAAAATTTTATGCAGCACTCGCCATTGATAACAGAGTGTTCATTGAAATCATGGGAAGCTATAGAAGGTGAGCTGAATTCGAGCCAGTTTCCCAGATTCGACCTTTCATACTTCCATAAGGGGAAAATCTGACTGTGGAGACATCGACATCTTGATCACTCGACCAACCGAAGATGGACAGACCCACCAAGGTGCGCTTCACTGAAATCTTTCAGTGAATGCTTGACGAACCAGTGACTAACAGGGGTACTGTGTACTTTACTGGAGCGACTGCGTGCGGCAGGCATTATCACCGAGGATTTGGCCACGCCCGACGATTTTTCTGACCTTGAGTTGATATATCGTGGCCTGTGTAAACTGCCTGAATCCGGGGCCAAACGCCGAAGGATTGACTTCCTCTGTGTCCCCTGGGTCAGCCGAGGCGCTGCGTTACTATATTATACGGTAAGCACCTCACGCGTCTTTTGGCGAGTTTGATTTAGTCTTGCCGTCTCGCAGGGCGACGACATTGTAGGTCTCTCTGGTACATTGTAAACTGCGCAACGTGAACTTACACAACTCAGTTCAACCGTGCGATGAGGCTGAAGGCGCGCAAGCATGGTTACTCCCTCAACCAACGCGGCCTTTACTCCGGGGTCTTGCGCGACCCGCATACCAAGCAGAAGGTCGCAGAAGGTATGTAACTCTGCCAAGTGAATGCTAAATGTGACGCATTATATCCAGGAAGTATTGTCGCGTCGGAGACCGAGGAGGAGATTTTCGAAATCTTAGGTTCGTCCTGCCTTTCCTCTCGCTGCCATCTGTGTGATGTTAGATTGTTCACTTGCAATGATACAGGTGTTCCATGGCAGGAGCCTCATGAACGCATTCGAGGGTAATGGAAGTACATATGCTGCTTGCTACAACGTACATATCAGACCGTCTGTCACCCAAAAGATTGAATATCGTGAACACCGCCATAATGTGTTACTCCACGAGAAATGGTACTATCTAGCTTCAGAAATGCTTTCGTAAGAGGGAGGGGCCTCTCCGGCCTCACTCTCTAATCCTGATACAAGCCGCTCGTACCGCGTCATCGGCGAAGGTGGACGCGACGAAATAGGTGTCAACACGGGGGTGGAATGTGGATGGGCGTGGACATGGAACGTAGACACCGTGTAAGATGCAGAGTGTGAATGGTGGTGTCGATTGTGTGAATGTGTCGGGGCATGACCTGTTTGTGATGACGGATGGGTCGCCAGTGCCAGCGGACTCGGATGGCCGCTCCCTCGTGCATGCGAGGATGATCCAGAGTTTTCGTGGCCGAAGCCATGTTCGTCGGTCAAATAACGCTCACGCCCAGCACCGTCTGCGCTCGAGAAAGACGACGTCGAACTAGATGTCACCACATGGTGGATGTGGCGTCCGGCTTTATGTCCATCATTTCGTATAGGTCCCTCGACACTCGACCGGCACGTTTGCAAGCTGTCTTCCATAAACTCGCAATACCTAGGGGGCGTCTGGTATTCTGGAATAGAATCGTGCTGTGTGCGGTAGGGAAGCGGTTGACAACATGCGCCCACCCAAAAAGAGGAAGAACTCACGGAAAGAATCGTAATCGGGGTCTGCACAGAGATATCAAACATTTTCTTCTTCTCTCCGTCCTCATGATCATGGGAATGGTCGTCACCGACCCGCTCCACCCGTAAGACGACCCGCAAGGAATGCACCACTTTGACACTGGAACTCTTGTGTTTTACGGTGAAGCGCAGCCCGCTATCGTTGCCAGAAGGATCATCTTGACTTGGGAGCCTGATGTTCGCAGAGAGTGTGTATGGACCAGGACCTGCGAGAATGGATGGGTCAACAGACGGTGGAATATATGGTAGGAGTGGTGATCGATGTGGTGAGATAGGCGTCGGAAGGAGCGGAATCGCCAGGTCGCGTCTGTGCTTGTGCTTGATCTCATGCATCAGTTCTTCCAGTAGATCGATCTCCTCCGTGGGGCATACATCCTGCACCTCTAGTAGGGTGACTCGCTTCTTGTCATCTCCTCTGAGAATCTGTCCTTCTTCGTCAGCATAGCTAATCCGCTGGTCAACGACTACGCTCAATTTCCAGATCTTGACCTTCTCGAGGGGTAGAAGGGTGAGATCCAGTACCGCCGTACCATACTCTGCTTCGGTTCTGACTTCGGCTTCAGCCTGCAAGGGTCCGCCGTTCACGCGTATCGCTTCGTTCGTCGTGGCTTCCAAATTGCGTCGAGGGCTCAGAAGAAACAAGCGTGAACTTAACCCGAAGTTATATGCGAGTTTTCCTTCCCACTGCTTTTGAACGAGTAGTGGTCCGAATTCACCAGGCGAACTGTTTTCCCCAGCTCCAAGGGCTGGCGCCGCGACAACATGAAGTGGGACTTGACAGGAGAACTTGGAGGCGAATGTGCCGGGTCGATGAGCAACACCTTTGATAGCGTACGTAAGTGATCCATGAGGGACTGTAAACATTGGTGGGAGGTCGGGTGGAAGTAGGAAGGAAATCGGGTAACTGTAGGTGCCTGTGGATGTCACCCGTTAACGCAACTGCGCGAAGCGCTAAAAGAAGGATTCGATCACCTGGCTTGAATTCCCTCCAACAGCCACCGTGTTCTTTGGACTTTTGTTCGTCATGTTTCTCCTCGCGCATGCGTTCCAAGCCCAAGATGCGACCCAGACCGAGCAAATGGTGTTCTCGATGTTCCACATGACCGGCCGAGTGAGATGTACTCGTCCTTGGTTGGCTCGCACTCAGAGCATCAGCGATGCCGCCGCCAACGTCGAGCGCGCCTGTCCAACTGTGTTCTCCTGCTATGATCCTGTCCCTTGGTCGTCCACGTTCCCTCTCTTCCGGTCCAACGCTTCGCGACCTATGTGCGAATACATCCAGAACAGAACTGAGGGAAAAGCGTAAATGGGGTCGACTAGCCGGTGCCTCTGAAGCGTCACGGTTATTCCCTCCCGTGGGAGACCGAATCCGGCTGGCAACTTCAGGTGAGTGGGCGCGAGAAGGACGACCTGACGATGGGTCATGACGGGACGGAATAAATAGGTCCTCGGCGGTATTATAACGCGATGTATCACCTTCGACATACGGAATTGAATGGGCAATGTCGTGGTGATTGCTGTCGCTGGGTTGATGCAATGATTCACTAGATACGTTGAAGTGTGTGGTACTATGGGGAGGAGAAAATGTAATTGACGGCGGATGTCCTATGGTCGAAGGATAACTTGAGTAAAATGATTTTGAGACCGACAGAACATCTGACCGAATCCACTCCGATATGCCTGCCTCTCTAAAACATCGTTCAATGCTCGTCCCAAATCCTCGGGTGTCTGGGTAGCGCTTCCGGCAGGAGTACGAAGAATTATCTGATTTGTAGTCGAAGACTGGGCCACACGAGTATATGGTGGAGATGGGCCAGTATCAGGAGGGACGCCTGTGGCAGATAGAAGTTGTTAGCACGGCATTCTGACAGTTGGAAATACGGCAAGGTCTACGTTAGTTGGTAGAAAATGCAGATACTCACTAAGAGCACTTCGGCGCTCGGAGTGTCTTCGAGGCGGTGACGGCCGACGAGGTGAAGCCGTCATTACATATTCGTGTTCATTGTCATACCTTGCGATAGATGACACGGGTCCCACTGACGCGGGACGTTTCCCATGAGGAGCATCGCCAGCACGAAAGACGGTTACTATTGAGGAGTAGATCTTTTGTTTGTCTAGGAGCACTGAATAGCTTGGCCCAGTTTCTATGCGTTGCGCGAACGGATAGGAATGAATGATAGCGTTATTGGCGTGAACGTTGCGACAGTCAGTCACTGTGAGAAGGGATAGAACTGTGATGTGACACGCACCTTCCAGTTGGTCGATCGTCAACAGACAGATCAGCTCTGCTTCTATGGTGGAAATCTCGACTGGCTTGACGACGTTGAGGGTGAGTATCCCTCTAACAAGGGCAGGGGGATCATTTGGACCAGGTGGAAGTCGACCGGAAGGATCCGAAGAACGCAGGAAGACGACAGGTTCGGTGAGGACGATCGTAAGGTGCTTTTTCGGATCAAGCATGGGGTTGAGGACTAGAGGGCTTGCAATTAGTCGAGCGTCAGACCACGAAAGCCGTTTCCGGGTATTGGCATAATTATAACTCGTTGAGAATCGATTACAAGGCCATTGAGAGTAGCTTGGGAAGTCTTGAGCTAGTAAGGCTGTACCGATAATTACATCATTCACTGACAGTATATTTCAGCCTTGATCCTGTCTCTTGAATGACACTTTGAAAATGCCAGAATCTGAACGGACTCTGGGCCATGTGGCCCTCAAAGTCTCCGAGACCTCTCGAATAGTCTAACGACGTCCTAGCTTGGTGACGACGTTTTGCACACATCAAACCAATGAAGGTGCGCTGCGCCCAACAAGGCTGATCCACATGATGACAATCACTAAGTCTAGTTGCCTTGGACACAAAATTACATCCCGATAATCCTTGCTAGCGGCATCCACCATGGACCACCGTCGTTCTCGCTGTCAAGCATTCCTCCAGTATAATCTTCACTGTGCGCAGTGAGCACTGGCCATCGTCCATGAAATATCTACCTGGCTGCCCAACTTGGTACTTTGTCGAGCCACAGGTTGTCACAGGGTTGTCGGTTTTTATTTTCCAATTCTTCAACACAATAGGAGTCCCAACTGGAGGAAAGTCCCCATCCACGCGATCCCGTGGCGACGGTTGTAATCCTTGGGAATGTCTTGTTAGTGTCCAATAAATTCATACGAGTTTTCAGGTCTGTTCTCATCAGTTCTTTATTTTCACTTTTTTTCTATCCTCCTAGCGAGCTATCAGGTAAAACAGGACGTTTGCTCACACTGAATCGCTAACGAACTGCTTCACCACCGACTTAGGTCTGAGACCTCGTCTTCCTGCGGCGGGCACACCCTTATTTGTATCCGTCTTGCCTTGGTTCTTTTCTCTCTCTTCACGGCATGCGGCGCTCTACCTGTCTTTTTCTCTTCGTGACTATACTGTCGTGGGCTGCTGTTGTTCGTTCGCAGGATTGTCAGTTGCAGGTGCCTGCAAACCCTTTGACTGCCCAGGGGCTAGCTACCCCTTATGAACTGACTGGATGCAATGTGTGTGCCCCATGTGCTTCCTCGATTTTTTACTAATCCGGCCAAACGACTAAATCAGCAACTGGACTTCGCCAATCAAGGTGCCTTTGTTGAAGCTGCAATCCTTGATCCCACAACAGGCGACATTCAAATCTATAGCCCTCTCGTCATAAATGCCGGAATGGTTCCCGCAGGCAATTCACAGACTGCGCGACAAGATGCCGCTGCTGGCTCCTTCATCCCCCCGACCGTACCCACACTTCCGAATGACGCGGTCGTTGGTATCTGGTTTGGTACCAATGCTGCTACACTTACGCTCACCGGCAGCACGGACGGGTGTGTGAACGGTGCACCCAATTCAGTATTTGGCCAGGTAGGATCGCGTTTTCTTGGTACAAGCTTTGTTTGATATCATCAGTAGTTCGCGTACTGTAATGGGCAAGAGTGGTTCAACGCCGCAAAGACTGCTGTAACCAGCGGTCTTACCAAGCTGCCAGCACCTGGCACCGGATCGGGTGACCAAACATGCCCCACTACTCGTGATTTCCGCATCGTTGATCAGGCAAGTAGTTCCTTACCTTCACGAATGTGTACGCGCAACCAAGACACTCCAGGATCAATCAGACAATGTGGTCACAACCTACCTTCTCACAGGCAACAACACCCTTAGCCAGAATACGCCTGCTAATGCCAAGGCCAACCCCAATGCGGAAGTGTTGTCGAACGGTGAGCTCGACCGTACGAAACTGGATAGTATTAATGATGCAATTATCGTACCAGCTTCTGACAATTTACTCCTCACTGGGTTCATTCACCCTGCACTCGGTTGCGCTCCTTTTCAAAACCCTTGTACCACTTGCCCGACGGGGAAAAGCGCCGCGCTCGCGACCGATGTTTGTAACGTCTTAGACCTGCATGGTCATATAAACTGATACTCCAAAACGCAGGAACTACAAGCCAACTTCTTCCCGCCCGTCGATGGGCCTGCATTAGTGCCACTGAATAACCCAATGGCGCTTGTCGACGGGCAAGAGTCACTTCAAAAAGTAAACCTTTACCGTGATGGTGCCGGACAGCCACAGGCAGACAACAACAATGCGTCTGCTCTGACCTATTGGTATCTGAATGTCTAACGCTGAACTCTGGCAGTTTGACCAACCCATCGTGTAGTCAGCAATTCACTCAATCTGGCATTTTTATCAACGACAATCAGGATTTGTTTACAAATGCTGGGTCACCTGCTGCCGACGCGGCAAACAACCTGTTCACTTTCCTAGCCATGAGGTTCTCCGACTCGTTTGGACCGGCTCCTGGTGCGTGCTCCCCCTCCGTTGCGTTTGGTCGCGTATCTGATGCTGGGTGTAGGTCTTGGTTGTACAGGGCTATTAAACGTTCAGAACCCGGTCACGCTCACCACGGACGGGAATGGTGTCGTTACAGCCGCGACCATCGACACCCAGTTACTGCAGGGAATCCAGGGAGGGGTAAGTTGCTTTGCGATGTTATTCGTTGACACTGGCCGACATCGGTGTTTGTAATCCCTAGAATAATGTCGTCGCAATCGCGACATCCTCTGCTCCTGTTTCTGCACCTACAGCCGCACCTTCTGATTCCGTCGGAGCGACGAGTACTGCTAGTGCCATCGCATCCGGAACTCCACTGGCGAGCGAGGCGCCTTTGGATCCCACATCAGCCACAGGCTCGGTACCATCTGTAGTTCCGTCTAACACGTTGGGAGACACCACGGGTAGTACCCCCGCTACGTCGAGTGCTGCCGCTCCCTCTGCTTCCGCTGCCACGGATGCCACCGGTTCGGCAAGTGCAATCTCTGCGTGCACGGGCATTTCCACTGTTGCAGTTACCGTCACGGCGGCAGGCTGTCCCACGCAGGTATGTTCTAGGCAACCATCCACATATTAATTCGTTTTCTGACGGCGTCCACCCCAATCTGCAGACTTTGGTGAGTTGACATCCATGAGAACACTCGCTGGCTTGCTGACATTGACATTGTAGGCTACGCCTACCAAATACACTGGCAAGTGGAACAAATGGAAGCATGGTGGGCATCACGGGAGAGATCGAGTTCTTTCAAATCAGTGATCGGCGGCGCCAAAGCAACCGCATGACAAAATTGTAGCGTGATTCGTTCCTGGGTATTGAATATTGTTTGGTTGCATTTTGTAATACATTTCTGAGAAATGTATGCTTACGTATGCCGGCTATTCCCGAAAACTGTAAAGTTTTGAGATGCCGAGTGTCGGCATGAAACCTTGATGCCTGTACCCATCGCATCAGTTCGTTCTCAATCTTCTGGTAAACACAATGGCAAAAGATAAACGTACGTCCACGCCCAAAAAAACATCCCCTCACTCAATTGACTCGCGATAGTCGGTGTCACTGGAAAGAAGTTCCGCCTCACGCTCGGTCTCCCAGTCGGTGCCGTGCTCAACTGCGCAGACAACAGTGGCGCGAAATCGCTTTTCCTGATCGAACCCTACGGTTTCGGTGCACGTCTCAACAGATTACCAGATGCGGGTGTTGGCGACATGGTGGTCGCCTCCGTGAAGAAGGGAAAACCTGAGCTGAGAAAGAAGAGTGAGTATCCCAAACGCGCGTGATCCCAGAAGTGCACGGAGGTGTTCATTGCATCATTTCGTCTAGCTATGCCTGTCGTCGTCGTCCGCCAACGCAAGGCTTGGCGGCGGAAGGATGGTGTCTTCCTCTACTTCGAGGTTGGTTTCTCGTCCACGAGGTGCAGTATCTCCTCCGCTTACCTCGTACCGCTGCAGGACAATGCCGGCGTCATTGTCAACAACAAAGGTGACATGAAGGGCTCCGTCATCGTCGGCCCTGTAGCAAAAGAATGTGTATGTGTCTGTTCTTTCGCTTTCAAGTAACGCTCTCATCCACATACATGAACAGGCCGATCTCTGGCCTCGTATCGCAGCAAAAGCTGGCACGGTCGTATGATCGTAGCCTATTGATTTTTTGTGGTCATACTCACATCACGCCCACACACCTTTATTTTCCCATATCATCATGTTTTACATCGCCATGGCCGTGTTATGCTATGATTATGACCACAATTTGTGCCCAACAAGGGAAACTCAGTTGACCCATTGACCTGTGAGCAGAATGACAAGATCTAGCTCAAGGGCGCCTTTATCGATTATGGCCTTCACTGCCCGATATTTCATCCTGACCTGAAATATACGATCACAAGCAACTTTCACGACCCTTCTGGACCCCCGAAGTCCCATATTTTGATGGATGCATCGCGTACAGACGGCTGGGGACGCTCCTTCAGTTTTCTTGGCATAACAATATCCTCTCTCGGTTCGTCGCTCGAGTCAGAATCTGATTCAGAATCATCCACAACACTCGCCTCGACGGCCAAATCATCGAAATGTCGTGAACCCGAAACCGATAGTAGTCGTGCTTGGAGCGGATGGAATGCGACTGCGCCAACAGCGTCTGCAGGAAGCCACGGTCAGTATGGAGACTGAGCGGGCCCCGTCAACCTACCACCATGCGCATCATATAGCAATCTAGGGCCAGCCTGTCTTGTCTCCGCCTCAACCTCTGCCTCGCTCGTTCCACTGCTTTCGGCCTCCAGATCATATATCGCAATCTCTCCGACCTGTAACGACCCGGGCAGCCAAATAAATGGACCATGTAGAATACAAGGCAAAAGGCGCACAAACCTGGTTTCCGGAAGCCAACCATTTCCCAGTACACTCAACATCAAACCGCAGCTTCTGGTTCGTGAGGTTCCTGTTTCTGGTTCCCTTCAACACGGCATCTCTGGAGAAACAACAGAGAGGTGCGGATGCGTCCCCTCGAAGATCCCAGCTCCATACTCTGTCACTTCGCCTGAATGCAGCATACAGAATGTGAGATTGCGTAGGATTGAACATCAACTAGAAATGGTGGACGTGAGATGGGTTCTGGCACGAACAGTGGGTGCACGCACCTGGGTTACACCTCCCCTCTCCCATTCAGCCACTCCTCCGATGGACAAGACAGGTTCAAGTACCGACTCGCTGAACAATGCAATGTTATCGGACATGCGTGAAGCCGGAGTGAGGCTCCCAGCCGCGTAGTATTCCGGGGAGTAAGAGAACGCAAGCGCAGAGATGATACCTTGCATAACAGACATGAAACGGGCATACGAGAGAGGAGAGAACCGACAAGGTGACAGGATTTCCATCAAACACGGCTTGATCAACGACGGGTCGCTCACCTTTCAATCCACCTTTACTCTTCTTCGAAAGTGTCGTTGGTAATCGCTCGCCTTCGCCTGGTCTTCGTATGTCGAAGATCTCGATTGCATTTTCGAAACCACAATACAATCTAAAAGTCAGCGACGTTGTTCAGTGCCCGAGTGATCATGGCGTAAGGATTTCAGCAACAAAAAGGCAATACGATCACGTACCTCTCTCCAGATAGATTGAAAGCCAAGCTATGCGGTGCAATGAATCGTTCGCGGTGATCGACGATGGGATATGACGCACGAAGCTGGGGCAGATGAGTTCAGAATTTACGTGTCAGACCGAGAGCTATTGCAACCGTACCCTACCATCTTTCCCGTCTAGCAGTTTAACTGGACAGTCCCTGATGGAAGCGACGAAACAAAATGCGGATAGGTTGTGTTGTGACGCGCCCGGATACCAAGCATAGTCAACGATCGGTGCTGGTTGCGGAAACGTCTTGGCGCGTACTAGGTAGGATGGCGGAGAAAAGGCTACGATGGGCGATGAACACGAGAGACAACCGTGGATCGCGTCGAGTTGAGCAATCCCGACAATACTCACCATTACCACTCTCATCGCATCTGCCAGTGTCGCCAAAATTTAGACTTGAGAACAGGTAACAAGCAAGGTGTACGCACGTTGTGAACACCTGGAACGACCTATTCTCGCACTGGACCAGCAGGCTGGACCCGTCTCCACACCTTCATCGAGGCAGAGTCGAGTCAGCGGGATACAGCAAGTCAAATTTGCAGACGATCACCATTTCGCTACTCGAGGGAAATCCTTTGGAGCACTAGGATCGTATTCAAGTGCTGTACGTGATAATAGCGAAGGGATTGAGCTGGCGACATGATACGACGGCGGATACCACGTTGGATATTCCTGGGATGACGATGGTTGACCTGTGTCCATGATGGTGCAAAACGCTGACAACAAGAACTTGATGTAAGTTGGTTTTTAGCTAGGACTCTTCCAGCAGCATCGTGAATCAAGTCCAAGGGGATAGACAAGATATGAGATGGCGTCACTTTCCAATCATGACCGAACTATGTGACAACACAACTATCACAGAACGCAGCCGTGCACACTTTGTGCCAGGTATTACTACCATCCCCGTTTGATCCCATAGTGACCTTTCTTTGTTCTGCAAACGAGCACGCTGGCCTCCCGATCGAAGAGACTCGCGTCGCCAAGCCTGCTGCCTAGGCCAGTCCTGGAGGGTGGGTTCTGAAGGATATCATAGCCTTGATGACTTTTCAGTCTTCTCGAGAAACGGCTTAAGCAACGTCTAGTTTGCTGCCAGACTCCTTTCTGCCCTCCAGACAGCACTTGCATACTCCGCAGACTGCTCAACCTTGGAGAAGTCGTCCGTGAGCTTGGCGTATTGACAAAGAGCCTCAATAGGGGGCCAATCCCGAACGTGGGTGTCAGCACACCGGGCTCCCTTGGTTGCGTCACTACCACGTTCCACAAGTGCACTGTAGACGACAGTGGTAGCGCTTGGCGGCTCGCCTGTAACAACGACGCATGCGTCAGTAGGGTGATATATGTCTGTCTCGTAGGAAGGATGCTCCATGGGACCATCCAAAGTGATCATTCCAGACCAATGAACAGCGTCGTGAATGTTATCCGCAGGAGAGTGTGTGCTGAAGGTGAGTGTCAAGAACGTCCTTTAGGGGCATCAACGCCATGAGATTCCGCACTGTTTCTTGAAGACTGATCTCGTAATTCACTTTCAGCTTGGAGGACGCTGAGGAAAGCACGCCAATGATACCATACACCCTGTCGTGAGCATGACAACTGCTACAACCACGCCGGCTAGTCTGCATCAACGCGCGCTGGGTATTGAATATTGATTCTCGACGTGGGCGAAAGGGTGTTGATCCTGAATCGAGAGATGAGGATCGTTGTATAGGGATGAGGGCGATCGTCGATGAGAGGTCAGGTTCAGTAAGACGGCAAGATAGATTTCGTCGCGTGTTAGAACTTGATCTCCGGAAACGAACAAGAGTACTTTAGGTAGCTGGAGCTCCTGGAATGTCCAAACTCGCTCAAACCAATCGCACACCCAAGCTTTGCGGCCATCATCGTGAATGCGATTGGGACGAATCGATCATCGGGAGATAGCGTCCCGAAAGCGATGGTGCCAGCACTCTTGAGTATATAGCCCCCTTGTTCCCTTTTGTCGTCTTCATTCTCTTGGTGGATACATACGGCATCGAGCCAAACATATTCTCCACCCCGTGCTTGAACGATCTGGCGAGTCTTTTCAAACATGATCGCTCGAAAATGACGAAGACTTCCATACGATTCCTTCCAGAGGGATCGTAGTTTCTCCTCCTCTGTCCCAAATGTGAGATATAATCAGATAAGAACAGAGGGAGGTGCTAGGGGAATAGGGCACAAACCAGGGGACGTTGTTGGGATATATAAAGCAGCATTGCTTCTATTATCCATGAGCGGATAGCGCTTCAGTCATATTGTGGTCAAGGGAAGCACCGCCGCTGACCCAATTACATCATTGTGGATTGGAACTATACTGGAAAAAATGACGAACTTCCCTCTGTAATCGACGCACCCACTCGTGTTGAGATGCATCTTCTCCGCGATATTTCAAGGACAGCAAGTACTTGAGTGGAGCAGTCCGGTGGGATGTATTCTGAATCAACTCGTGAGCGTGGAGGAATTACAGTAGGGGGAATCGAATTTGACTTGTGTAACTGGGAGACTTGAGCCGGCCATCGTGGAGCATAGGGTGGAGGCTGGTTGACGTCTATCACCACTGCCAGTGACACGGCGGCGCGTACCAAAAGACCATTGAGCCGTCAGCCAACGTTAGTGCTAAGTTGAACTGTGAGATCCTTCTAAGTTGGTTGCTTCTTGGCCCGAAATTGACAATGGTCGTGTGACCGCAATCCCAATGTGGCCTAAGTTATGTAACTGACCGAAACCACATGTTCGCCACCTTAGTACGTCGACCAACGCTACATGTCTCTCGCGGAGAAATTTGACGGTGTCTCTATCAAGCTATGACGACGATTCGGATCGCAGTCATCCTTGCATGGTCAAGCTCGAAGTCACCCAACTTGAAAGGTTGACTACCGGCCACGATTTGTAGCCCCAGGACGGCAGCCAATGTGCACTAACTCATGACATTCTCCAGGATCCAGATGGTTCTGAAACTGTCATCGTTGTTACTGCTGTTGCTCTAGCGCATAGTATTCGTTCCCCATTCGACACCATCAATGTCTACGCAGCCGGGTCGTTAATATTTTACCAACCCCACGAAGTGAGTTTACTACTATCAAATTGTTGGATGTTCGGCGACCAGTTTTCTATAATGTTCCCAATCCACCGCGAATACAGGGCTGAAGGACATGTTTTCACTTTTGTGGTCTCTCACGCCGAGTCACAGTTCGCCGACGCTTTCTACGTGTGGAATCGTATGGCTAGAAGTCGGGGTGTACAGCACGCACATGTCCCGCCGAAGGGCCGTTGCCCGTTATGCACGGAGCATGAACGACATCTCCGTATTTGCTGTCTTTACCTGTCTGATCGGGAGGAACTCGGAGCAAAGACACCAAGGAGTGCCGCCGATGCAGGAAACGGCGATTTGGCCACCAAACTGCACGCTTCCATAACGCTATGGAACTACATTCCTAACAGTTTTCGACCAGGAAATACCGGCGGGTGGAACCCTGACCATCCGTGTTGAAATTGTTCGTTCCAGAAAACGCCGCTTTTCTTGGATCATCATCAAATTCGCGTCCAGGGTTTCGGGAGAGCCTCACAACACTGTGGCGCCTGCCATCAGGAATAACCCATGGCATCATGCTTCTTTCATGCCATGCATGGATGACAAAATCACCGGAAATCGGGAATTCCCCTTCCGTCCCCCCTCAGTCGAATGTCGATCGGTCATCTCATATTACATGGGGAGACAAATCCAACTCGGAGGGGGGTTTGGCGGAAAACGAACACGATCGGTGAGAGCTACCCCAGGCAAACACACCTCGACTCCGAGATCAGCATTGAACATGCCCAAAGCTCAGCCCCACTCCTTCATGCATTCGGAGCATCATTTGTCCCAAAGTATGTTCGCTTCTCAAAACATCCGAACGATGATGCAGAATTCCCAGTTTCTGGGGGCCCGGGGCCATATCAAATCCATTGTCAAGCCGGCCTATTCTCTTTTGGTCATGGACACTATCCCACATGGTGCTTCTCGTCTTTATCTATCACATTGATTGGCCAGGGACTCGGCGCGCCCTGGGATTGACTTATACCGGAGCTCAGACTCGGCCCGGTTACATCATTGACCCCGGGCCCGATAAAAATGCATCAGCGTACTCAGGCAAAGCCCCGTCTCCTTGATCGTTTCTAGTTGGCCATTGGTGACTATCATTAACTACGAATGGTCAAATCTAAGCTTGGACTCGGATGTGGGGAGGTACCGAGGACTCGAGGAAGAACGAAAATAAGCCGGGATTCGACGTTCCCAGTCCAAGTATGTATACGATCGTCTTTACACCTCCCAAGAACGACTCCCGTATCGCAAGCGACTACTAGTGTCAGGACGAGGCGCGAACGAAACTGTAGATCGTCCGGTCTGTTCCGACACCACGATACCAACACGAGACGGTTGACAAATGAGCAATCAAATCACCCTAAACCGTCCGAGCACACGACGCGTCTGGCCACGCCTCAAAGCGTCGGCGGATCCCTCCTCCTGTCAATCACGCTGTATCTGATTGGATTCCCGCACATACCCGGTTCTCCGTGTGTCCGCACTTGCTCCAAGTCGACACTTCCTTAGGGGTCGCTTCGATGGACTGCTTCAAGTTGTCTCACTGGTTTGATATAAGCTCCCACTCCGCCGTGGCAGTTATTAGGTGACATAACACCTGGCTCGAGATCTCAGGTCCGACGGTTCACATGATATCGCCACCAGAGACGTGGGTTATTTGATTCGGGATCAAAGGGAGAAGACCGAGGGCGGAAAGCGTTGACCCGCGGAGAGCGTTCGACATTCGTTGTTCCTCCATGACATCGACTCCTTGAAACAGTCTGGAAGCGAAGCAGCATGCTACTTGCATGACTCAGTGGACAACCTCACAAATGACAAGATGTAGGCTTTTCGGCCGATACGTTGGCGTCGGCAAGAAAGACGGATATCTGAATCAGGTAACCTGCCAAGGCCCATGGGGCTGATTGAGAGGAGGCGATCGGCGTATGGCACCAGGTTGCTAGGGCTTCATCTCCGTCGACGTGAATATGTGGGCCGCCGGTGGACGCTCCTTCCAGGAAGGCGTGGACGGAATGGGATCAACGAGTGGATCAAGATCAAGACAACCAACGGCGACATTTACTGCAAGGCGGGCGACCCGTTTCCATCTTCAAAATTAATTGCGCAGATCGAAACACCTATGTATGTCAATACAGTACTAACACCGAATGAAAATCCGAGTAGTCCGTGGACGAGCTTTGAGATATATTGCTAGCGCGCGAAATGGGGGTTTGCTACACACTGATATATGTAATAACGAGTCCATCGTGGATGTTTCGAGCGACGACGAAAAAAGGAGATGCCGACACAACACAGGAATGACAAATGAAAACTCATAAACCGTGAAAAATAGATACTATTTAGGGGGCTTAAACTGCGAAGCCCTTCGCGTGAAGCAACACAACAGATAGCTACAACCGTGTCGTACAGGGAAGGAAGGCCCACCGCGGGGTAGTGATGCATCCAAAAATATATATGGCAAGTGAGAAAAAGAGGAAGGGGACGAGAAACAGGTGGGAAACAGGTTAGGATGCGTCGTGACGAGTAAATGAATGCGACGTGATCTGCAATGATACAGCCCAGTGTGAAAGAATCGGTCTTTTTGTCGATCTACGTATTGGAAAAAAAGGGCGTGGAAGAGAGCCAGATAGAGGTCGTGAAACGTCCGTTAAAAGGCCTGCATAGCAGAGTCGTAAAACTCGGCTTGCGCAGAATTATAGCCCTGCTGGTTATGCTGCTGACGCTGCTGTTGAGGGTTGGAATCTTCCGTTGGAAGGAGCATGGGAGGGTGGAGGTAGGTGGCGAAGAAGTTATCTTCGTCCTGCGGGAGCATTGGAGGATGCAAAAAGTCCATCGGCGAATCTTCGGCCGGAAGCATGGGAGGATGCATAAGTTGAGGAGACCGGTCTGCGGCGAGCGTCGGAGGATGCCAAAACGCGTTACCAGACCCGCGGATAACACTGTATGAAGTGAAGAACGGGAAATCCATTGAAGAGCGACGGGAGTGCGAGGCGGTGGAAGAATGGCCCGAGTACGAGTCTGCGTAGGAGGAAAACGAAACAGCAGAAGACGGGGGTTCCGATGCCGAGTCCGTGCTCATCCGACGACGTTTCGTCGTTCTCTGCTCATTGTTCGTGGTAAGTTCCGCTTCCAAAGTCTCGACGCTCGAGAACGGAAGTGCGTCCGGGGGGGTCTGGAAGGCCTGACTCAAATAGTCAGGGTGGTAGGGACCAGGGAACGGATTGAAGATATGGGAGTAATTCGGCTGATTATTGTAATTCTTGTTCTGTGTCTCGGGCCCAAGTGCTCCCAGGAGTTCAGATGACGTGCTCTGGGTTGTCATCTCTTCGGTGTACTCATAAGCGGGCTGTGTGGTCGAGTCCGGTGCAAGGGTTGGGGAGGGCTCTACAGTTGGTGAAGTCCGGCTGCTCGCCCCCGGGCTCGCAGATGGGGTCTCAGAGGAATCCGGGCCGGAGCGCCGAGCGTCATGGCGCGAACGCTTGCGAATTACATCCGATTTCATAGAAATCGGTCGCGCTGAACCATGCAGTTTATAACTGGAAAAGAATATACTTTAGGTAGCGTATACCGAACATGAAACGTTACTACTCACTACAAGCCGCATCTAGTGTCCGATACCCGCGTTACGTCAGTCGTACTCAAAGATTGTGAATAATGAAACTTACGCGTTGCAAACTGTCTTACCCTCGTCGTCTTTCCTCCAAAGCGGCGTAGCGGTGGTATGACAGTTGTAGCATTGCGCTGTGCCGACTGCTCCACTGAGCTGAGAGGTGTTTCGCATGTACCGAGGAAACCCACCGATGACGTCAACCACTTCCTGACGAGGAGCCGCTTGAGTGCGACTCTCGCCATGGTTGGCGCGCATACTCTTTGGACGTGGGCGCTTGTGCTATGTGGACGATAAGCATATGCGAATATTCGTCGTCGAAAAAGAGCGCGCACCAGTTTGCAGTACAGGCCACACGCGTTGCAGTTCAACTCGTCGTTCAGACCACGGCGCCAAAGAGGCGTATGGGTCGCGCCGCAGTTGGAGCACTCAGCCTTGACCCCACCAGGGGCGGAGTTGCCATTCCCACGAAGGACTGCGGGATTGACGCTGGTGGCAGTAGCACCAGGACCAGACGACCGGGTGGTGGGAGAGTTCTGAGTCTTCACCGTGAGGTTGGGGCGATTATTTGGGGCGCTAGCCCGAGTTCCCGCGCTAGGGCCTAGCTTGGCCGGGGAGATAGTCTGAGGAGGGGTTTCCTTCACGGGATGGGTAATGGGAAGCGAGGGAGTGGATTCGTTATCGTTAATTGAAGATCTAGTCTCTGGGGTAGCGGAGAGTGCGGAGGACTCGTGCATCATGATGTCGGGATCAGGAAGAAGAATAGAGTCGTTTTGACCCATGAGACAAGCCGAGATATGATCATCAGCAGGATCGACGCTGCTAAGGATTTCATCTAGAGGAAGCTCGATGGTGGGACGGAGAATGCTGAGACCACGGGAGAAAGTGTTGGTGACGTCTTCACCATAATTCATAGCGCTAGAAAGGGAGGGCTGTACAGAGAGCAGAGCAGATGGACCGAAATCGTTGGAAAAGAGGGAAGGAAAACGGAGGAAGGGAAGCTCATCGGTGGGACACTTGCGCTTGCGGGATGCTGCGGAAGCATCTGTGTCGGCGTGTGGGGAATCGTCGCCAGCGACGTGAGTGCGAGTGGCCTGCCGGCCACGTCGAGTTTCCTTGAATTCGGCAGAAGGTCTGAGGTCGGGCTTTGGGACGGCGGCATTTGGAGTAGCAGGAGTGGGTTGATCGACCGAGAAGGTGAATTGCATGCGTTTAATAGTACCAGGTTTGGCATTTTGGCTGGCCTCACGGCTGCGCTCTCGTTCGACAGCACGCTGGCGAATGAGATCGGTGGACGCATTGCGTTTAAAGTCCGGAGCCTCGAGCTCCTCGATGCTTCTACGGAAGGAGATGGGGAGGGTCAGGGTATAGGGCGGGTAAGAGGGGCGGACACACCTGCCCTTTTCCTTGTCGAGCTTGTCGCCCATATTCTTGGAGAGCTTTTTGAACTCACGCTTCGACTTTGCATTGTCAGAGTCGACGATTAAGTTCTGGAGATGCCAGAGACGCCAACTCAAGTTCTCGAGACGCTGGCCCTGCTCGAGGTAGCTGGCCACCTTGGTACAGACCTGGGGGGATGAACAGGGGATGATTGAGGGGAGGAGATCAAAGACGCACTTTCCATGTCTTTGTGAGCGACTCGGAGTCGCCTAGATTGGAGAATGCGACAAAGGATTTGTTACCCTGGGCGGAGGGTAAATGAGTGTAGGAAAGGGGGTGTATGGATTACCTTGAACTTGAGGTTGACAATGGATGGCATGAACTTGGGAGAGAGACGCGCGAGTGAAGAAGACGAAGCGATCGAGTGCTTGAGGGAGTCGTGACACACAGGACGAGGTATAAGAGATACCGGCAACGAAAAAAAAAAATATTAGATCGCACGTTGCAAATTTTGACAGGATGAAACCCCGACTATTCCTAGCAGCTCCGTTTGGATATCTACTAGAACCTGGTAGACGTCTATATATCGACACTGCTACCCAGATCACCGGTCGCGTCCCGATGTGCCGTAGTCGTGTACTCTCCATGTGATGATGAGTCCTCGACAAGTCCCAGTGAGCTATTAGCCGATCCATTCGCACCGGCTCCAAGGAGATGCCCTCAACCCTGATCCGTTCCTGTGTGTGTGCCACACACTGGGGATTCGAATTCTCCATCAGTTCTCCCTTACTGAACCGTCATCACGGGACCCCTCAATATCTGCCTCGAGGCTTCCTCTGCCCCAGCCTGAAGCGCGTAATGACCGCGCGACTTCCCTGGCGTTTGCCGCACACTGACCCTGTCTGACTCATCTGAGTTGCCCCAGTCCTCCCTCTACAACGGTTTGTAGGAGTCATAAGTTGCACCGGTCGCGGTCACCGACATACCTGCTGCGGCCCGGCTCTAAAAGAAATCATCTACCGTGTTCGTTGCCTCGTGTTCACAACACTATCCTTTTCTGGTGCCCAATCAACGCCTATGTCCGCCAACGTGATGCGTCGATCTCCCTTCCAGATGGCTCGCAATCATGCCACGGAATGATGCCCTCCGTTTGGGACTCCCTTCGACGAGTCACGCTTTAATACACACCAGAATCGCTTAGATCCTCAAGAGTCCAATTATTATGTCTCCAGTGACGGCATGATCACGATCAGAACCGGGGAGACTGAGACACTGAATACATAATATCGTGGGGACAGTGCCAGGAGATATTAACAGTGGCGCACTCATTAGCCAGTGGTGGCTTGATGTGCATGACAAACAACCCAGACGCGACCAGATCCCATTTAGAACCCAGTGCCAGTGGTGTGGAACGCCATCGTGCATGCGCAGGCCACGCTGGTGTCCTTGGGAAAGGCTGCGGGGTGACACAGGAGGTCGTCCATATGCTCGGATTATTACCCCGCAAACCCCCCGCAAGAGGGCTATGGCCTTGCGAACGCAATCGAGGCATACTGTAAAGTGTGTACGCTTTTCCTCGTTTGCGTATTAAGTACTAGCTGAGCGTGAGCAGGTTGCCAAGATTACACCCGAACACAGGGGCTTTTAACGCCGCCTCCGAAATGTAGGCCAATGAGGGCGGCGCGATATAATGGTGGCGAATTATCCTTCTAGAAAGAGAAGTCCTGATTCCAAGGCATCAATTTACGATCATGTACGGTTCCTGGCCACTGCCAGGACCCTGCGAACTGCACTGGTTGCTAGATGAAATCCGACTCGATCCAATCGCAGTGCAGCCTTTCAATCAGGTGTGTTCATTTAGTCTCATCGTGTCCCGCTGTGGAGCATCGTTCGACCCAGACTTCCTCACACCCTTAATTTGGGTATCGTGTACTTTCGCCTTTGCGATACAATTGGTTGGAACCGCCTTCGGAGAAGCTTGACACATTGTGGAGTGAGTATTAGCAATGCCCAGACTGCCAGTCTCGGTCCCACTAACGGCGCACTTACGACTCAGCTTCTCCGCGACCAACGATCGACCAAACTTGGTATATATACGATGGTCCCAGATCTGCGAAATGGTCACGAATAACAGGGTCACCCTTTTGGGGGTTATCCACAACACGCTTAGCCAGCATTCACATAGTCTGTCTCGTTATCCCAATCTTTCCATCCATTCCTAAACAAGAGACGAAGAAGCCAAATCAATTATCCCCGGATGCTCGTACGTTCCAAGACACGTTTCAATCCTGTCTTTACGCATCTCCAGACTCATGTTCCCAAAAAAGGGAGCTCCATCAGTAATGGCACAAGTGTCCTATGTTCTTTCATCGACATTGAGCTTCAAGTCTCACCTGTTTTACTCCTATCGCTTTGCTACAAGTACAAAATAACCCCTATCGGGCCTAGATCAGTGACGGCGAGTATGCCGAAATCAAGTAATGGAACATGCTGTCAATGGGAGTCAGAACTGGTAGCCCGTGGGGATTAGAGGGTACGTTCCTGGAGCGTAATACTGACCAGTTCTCCGTGACTGGGTTTGGCAGTCATTATCCCTCCCGGAACCCGGTTCCCACACAACGACCGCCAGGTTCAGAATGTTTCCGTTGTTATACTTTGGACGTACTATACACATTCACGGTGACTCGAGTACGCGGCCGAAACGGGATAGACCTTGTGGGATTACGTCGTCGACGGGAATACTCGGATTACGGAAAATGTATCTGGTTCTGAGGGTGCTGATCCCAATATGCAGTATCAAGCCATCCAGGTGCGCACAATCATCCACAACCTTTGTTCGGATCGGAACGATGGCAGCGGACCGCAGATCCATCGGGTTGCGCCCTGATCATCGGTGACGCTCTAAGCTGGTGGTGGTAGAAGGAGAACTCCGATTCCCTTTACATCATTCATACGACCGTGCTCGTTGGCCGTGGGTCATATTATGCGATTCTTTGTTGTAGTGAGCAATCTGAAAAGAGCGCCATGCGGATCATATCCAAGTCGCCGTTTCTCCTTCTTTCTACCGAAGTCGAGGCTAATAACCTACTCGTTCTGTAGGAGGGAAGATTGGGTTTGGAACCCCGAATGTAGAGGACATCGTCCAAGTTGGCATGGTGAGTATCGGGCATCTCACACAGGGTCTCTGTGATTGTTTCAGTACGTCATTCCTTGCATTGGAATTGCTTCTACGCGTAGCTGTGCGAGTTCTGTAAACTGCAATGATGGACCAATGAAGCTAAAGCACTTGATGGTATGGGCGCTGTTCATGTTCGTAAATATATCTTTTGCGACCGTTGAGCAGGCAAAGGGATTATGAGAATAATCACGGTGGACTGCAACCCGCTCAATTATCTGTATCACGTCCTCGCCGCCGGGCGCCACATCACGCTTCTATCGAGAGAGATCCCTGTTGTCGCAGTTCTCCAAGAAAACGAGCAATCAACACGAACTTGAGTCTAGTGCTCAACGTTCGACGGTCAAACAATATTAATAGTGACTTTGTGAGTGTATTAACACAAGGTAAACGACTGTAAATACATAACGACCGCTTCATATTACGTAATAGTTTGGCGGTCGCGCCGAGGCACTGCGTGGGGCGCTTTCGGCCAGACTTGGTTTGTACAGGCTCAAATTTCTCCCAAAACGTGCCTTGAGGTGCGGCGTGGGCTCGGCCCATTTACTACCGTATCTTCGACTTGCCCAGCGCAATATCAAGATGGTACGGTTAGATTAGTTATCGTGTCTTGGCTAAACACATGGTATGTTCACATTGTCGTCGGCGTTTTCCTTCTTTCTACAGAGAATAAATGAGTTCTGGATGCCCCGTTGCTCTGTTGCTCTGCGGCGAGAACGCCTGAGAAACTGGCGGAACTGTTGGCGAAGTTGGAAATTGTGACGGTTACATCCCACTTGGCCGCTCTGCGTCCCTTAAGTATACATATCATGCTTATCCGGTCTCTCCCTCTTCTACGTTCTCTCCTCCTCTTATTTGCCGCGGTTCTGCAATGAGCCTCTTTAACCCCCGTATCTTGGATGCCAGCATCCGCGACGTTACTGTCAACCTGAATGACACTCAAAAAGCCGATGTTCTCTTGCATGCGTTGCACCACTTGCCCATCCAGGGGTGGGTTACAGTATCACCGTTTTTCTCCGAGATATTTCCTTATGTGTTGACAAAAGCTATCGTACGACGATGGAAAATGCGGTTCAGTCACTTTTGCAAGTTCCCAACTTGCCCACTGCCAACATCTCGCGTGGACTGTTGCTACGCGCAAAAGGTAGGCTTGCTGCGGGTTACCGCACGTCTGCGCAGCAAGGTACGCGGTGAAGTGCTGTACAGTCAGAATGACGTCTGAAACACGTCGCTAGACCTTCATTCCGTGTTGACGGTGGATCCCGAAAACCAGGACGTCAAAACCATTATCCAATCGCAACATCTCCGCCCTGAGATGGTACGCTTTGTAGCCGCTAGGGGGGCACTCGTTTACTTCGATCATAGCTTCTGAGGGAGCCTGATTGCCCGCCCCGCTTCTCGCCGGAAGTGTGGCGGGAGATTGTGCACTTCCTCCCCAAACGCGACCTTAAATCGCTACTACTTGTACCAAATGCACTCTCGCGCATCGCGAGCCAGTTGCTCTTTCGCGAAATCGACCTGCATCTCACCGCTTCTGTGGAGCCTAGCGTGGTAGAGGGACTTATTCGACCCATACAGGCGGGAAGTGTCGATCAAGACATAGATGCATGGCATTACCAACGCAGTGCAGACATACTGACAAGAATATTGGTCGATCCGCATTTTGCGGGTCAAGTCAGGAGCTTGAGTATCTTTGCTGTCTCTTACGATGTCACGCAACCGTTGGCGTTTCAAGTTGGTATGGTTGAGTTCCCGCTGTGCTATCGATGTGACTGAACGTTGTCATAGGCATGCTCATGAATGCACTTCCGAAACTGCTGAATCTCCGCAAGTTACATTGCTCTGGCAACAATGAGCTGATTGCGCGCATGCTGCAAACAGTACATGCGTATAACCCACGGTTACAACGACTATCGCTTGTGTATGTCCCTCTATTGATTTAGCTGTCAACGTTATTGAACGCGTCAAAGAGTGGCCAACCATACTGTTGATATCGACGTGCCCATCTTCAAACATCTGACGCACTTTGCGATCAGTTCGGACGGTGCAAGTACATTGTCCGTCCACGGATTTCTAGCTCGGAGTCGAGGCGCACTTCGTTCTCTGTCTATCAACAATCCCCATTGGCGATTCCCGGCAGAAGTGATTTCCGTTCATCATCTCACCCAGATTGAATTCAATGGCTGTTTTTCGTCGGATACACAGGCATTCTCTGAGATCCTTACTAATGGTGACCAGCTCGAGTCGCTGATGCTCTCTGGGACGCTGGAATGCACGCCCTCTTCCTTGTTCCGGAAATACCGAGCTGCGCTCCCGTTCCTTCGCCACTTCTCCCTAACGATCACTGCGCTCCATCGACACGTCGTCGACCGCGAGCTTTGTCCGACTATTTCCGAGTTCCTCCGTGAACGAACGGAGTTGCGAACGTATCATCTCCTGGTCCCGCCGAATGACGCGCGTCGCATCGGGTTTGACGCATCGGCGTGGGGTGTGCTGCCTGCGTTGTGCAAGCTGAGCAGTTTGTCGATCACATATCCAAGGGATTTGTCCGCGTCATTGGCGGGGTGGTTGGTCCCGCGGACGGTGCGGGCACTGACACTTGATTTGTCACCTGCGGTCACAGAGGACTTGGTGGCTTTCATGAACGTATGTCTTTACTATTTCCCAGATGTTTGTGACTAATGTGTGATTGAATGTAGCAACTGCGCACGGGGATGCCACCACTGCTGCGGTACATTGGTATCACGAATATGCCGATCCGATCCGTGTTGAGCGTTGTCGAGAACGGGTTCCCGAATGTGCGTGTGGTGCGTATTGATGGGAGTATCTGGACGGTAATCAGGTCGGACGCGGACGGGTCATTGGAGGTGGAAGAATGGCCGTACCGACGGGCCAAATATCATGCGGCGGAGTGGCTCGAGTCGTTGGAATGTGCGGAGGCAATTTGGAGGGGGGTCAATGGACCCTGAGTACGGTCGTTCTGTGAATATATCTAAAAATTCGTATAGCTTGCACATGGTGAGAGTCACGTGATCATGACAGGGTGGGAGCCTTGAGCGAGCAAGCAATCGACTAGTCGATCAGCGCTTGTGCTCTCCCACCGATTGATGGAGGCCAACCCAAGCTATGGTTCCGTTCCGACTGCTTATGCCTACGAACGCGACCGTTCTCACACTGACAGAGATAGACTGTAAGTCGACCTCTCACCTTTGTATATCTGATAACCCACCCTTTCTCTAAAACACTCATGTATCACCTCAGAGAATATGACCTCACAGTCAGGCAGGAGCCAAAACAAGCCCGCATGTGCGGCATCGGTGGTGCGTCTTTCTCTCTCTCTCTCCATGTCCTTCTCTCACTCCCAGCGCCAGCCGACCGTCGTCCCATCGACCCACCACCCATCATACAGCTTCGTGTCGTCGACCCACACCCTCACCAACCCCCCTCGCCCGCAAACCCAGACCCCGAAGACTCTGACCCAACTTATGCCCACAGCTTCCTTCAGAATCCTTACTACTTCATGTTTGCCAGTCTCGCCAAACCCGACGACGACACAGAGCTCCATTGGCTCAAGGTGCGTCCCTTGCCTCGCCCCTTGTTCTCTTTTCATCTCTTCATCCAGGACGGAAAAACACGATGCACGACCGGCTCCGTCGTTTCTTCCCTATATCACCTCAAGGACACCGAAAATCGTAATGAAGACGCCGGTTTCTTTGTCTTTCCAGATCTCAGCGTGCGTACCGAGGGTAGCTACCGTCTCAAACTCAGTCTCTTCGAAGTCGTCGGGTCCGTCCGTTTCAACTGTTCATCATGTCTTTCCGTCTCATACACCCATAGTAACACCGTTCGTCACTGCAAATCCATTTATTCGGGTGCATTTTACGTCTACACTGCAAAAAAGTTTCCAGGCATGGAAGGTTAGCCTCACTTACGACCTCTTTGTCTTGTCTGACCGTGCACCCTTTCTCGAACCATTGCTTGATGCGGTGTTTCACACGACCTCTCCAACGATGCATTCCCTTGAAGTGCAGAATCAACACCACTCTCTTGTTCGCTCGCTGATCAAGGCATCAAAATCCGCATCCGGAGAGACATTCGCGTCCGCAAGCGCCCACTTGCAGCGCTTGCTTCTCCCTCCGAGGGCGTTACTGCTGAAGCTCGTAAACTAGAACAGGACCAAGCCGACGATGACACCAACACGCAACAACCGCACACACCTCTCTCATCCCAGCCTACCACCAATGGTTCTGGTATCGTTAAACGCGCACGTCATGGCACATTGACAGGTTCGCTTCATCTCATGTCAGGCCCTCCCTCTGCGGGGAGCAACGATGGCATGTCGGCGCATACGCCGGGGTCCGGGGGCACCAGTGCGGGCTCCTCATCAATTGCATTGGCAGGACTACCTGCGTGGCCGACGTCCTCGACCTTAGATCCAATGCTCGGTGTGGCGAGTGCCACCCCCGGTGGGATCGAGCTCTCAGCGGCCGCGACAAATGCACTTCCCCACACCAACAACCCACATACCCACTCACACGCACATCCGTCCATCGGCGGGAGCGTTGGGGTCGGTCCCGGTGGCGGTTGCAAAACATCGGGCTCGGGCTCGGTTTCCTCTGCGGGTGCTGGGGCGGTAGCTCGAAGGACCGCTCCACAGCCTCTGTCCGCCGCATCAGCCTCTTATACATCATCTTCGTCGACTGCGGGTGGGATGTATGACCGAGTTGGCTATGACTACGAGCCAGCGGGTCTCCGAGGTACATCATCATACGACCCGCAACGTCCTCTCGGGAGCAACAGTGGCACAAGTTACGAAAGTGCCAATGGAAGTGCAAACGGGAGAGGAGCGTATGATAGCAGTAACACAAGGGATGGATATGGGGACGGGTCAGCAAGCGGGAGGATGGGTTTCGAGCATGCTCATCAGCACCACCCGCGCGGGGCGTATGATCCACGGGGAGAATACGAGTCTTCCCAGGCACATCCTCGAACAGCATACGATGTTCATCCGCATTCCCAGACTCACTCTGAGGCTCACGGTCACCAGCAACGCGCATCATTTAGCGCGCCATACGAGGGTGCGCAAGCATACCAAGATGGACACCAGCAACAACATCATGGTGGCTATAGTCATTTACAGCACACTTCTGCGAATTACGCGCATGCGTCGTCGACAAACTCGCACTCTCACCCTTCGACGTCACATCATCCTCAACAAGGACAGTACATATCTCCAACTCGTTCTCAATATCCTGGGTCGGCGTATCCTCCTTCGTACTCGCGGTATGACGTCGCTGCAAACACGAACCCTAACGTGAACACCAATGTTACCGGACCTGGTGCAGGGGGGAGTGGTAGTTATTATGATACCCCTCCGTCATCTTCCTCGCCCCATCCTCATGCGTATTATTCGAGCGGCACGTCGAACCACGCGCAAGCTCAACCTTCACAAGTTGCACCACCACCGCCGTTGACGCACACTGGGTCGTACGCGTCTCCAGGCAGTGCAGGATCACCGTATGAGTATGGTACGCAAGGGCAAGCGCAGGGACCGTCTTCATCGGGCGATTATTATACGCAGAGTCACACGCACGGACAGGGTCATCCAGGACGAGCAATTTCGCCGGGACCCATATCGGCATCTGTGGCGCGTCACACCGGCTCGGGCGGTCCGCCATATGCAGGTGGAGCACCGCTGGTGTCGGCTTCAGGGTGGGGACCCAACGGTGGAGGACACACACAAGCACACGGTCAACAAGAAATGATCCATCTTGCGCCTCTGCGACATGCATCTGGTGGTGCGAGCAGTATGGGAAGTGGGAACACCAGTTCGTCATCTCCGTCCTCGCCTGCCATGCCATCCACCTCTGTTGGTGGGGCATATCCTGTAATACAACTATCGCGGGCGCCGTTTGAACACGATCCTGGGCGCGGCGTCGGGGCTGCGGGAAAGAAGAGTGTCCTGAGCATTGGCAGCATCATTTCAGACGGGGTGTAAAACGGGGGGTACGTTTATCTGTCTGGTGAGCGCGTCGTCTGTATGTTATTCTCTTGTGGTCATCCCTCGTTGGCTTTTCGTCGATGTGTTTTCTTTTTGCTGTGCTTCGGCCGCTTCTGTTCGCATTTCTCTTGTATCTTTTTTTTTGTTCTGCGGCCTATTGGCTTGAGGATTAGCGTCGACGATACCGTTTGCAACTACCACCCATCACTGTGTATCTCGTATATAAGATAGTAGGATTTTTGCCCCCATCCGAGCGTTTACGGACCGGCACAGAGACAATTCTCTTTGCGATGCTGTGGTTCTACAGATATCCCACTGAATAACATCTCTTTCGCGACAGAAGGAGTAGAAGGGTTCATGAGTATGGTCATGAACATTGACAGCCAGGATCTCGTGAATAAAATGGAAGGTTTTACGATCCAAGGAATGAAAGGTGTGTATCCGTGGGACACAGCACACCAGCGAATGGCTGACTGAATTTTTCGGACTCTTTAGGTGCAGCCGTGAAGCATCAGCAACAAGTCTCCCAGGTTTGAGGTGCAATCCGAAGCCTCATCAATAGGAAGCTGCGTAAGTGCTCAATTCATACAGAATCATACCATTTTCTCGCCTCTCAACATCATCACAAAAAGTACGAATAGGTTATATACTCCTTATATGGTATACAAGTAGTATATGATGTATAAAGGATTATAAAGGTATGCACCAAGCATCACATGTGCCGTGCTGGTGTGGATGTGCCACAAGTATAATTTGGCGGAGACAAAAAGCTCGCTTCGCTCGCTTTTTGTCGAAGTAGGGCTACTTAAGATGAATCTCAAGCAGTTACACAGGTTACAGGGTGAGGAATTACCCTCACCGCCCTGTTTCGTCCATGGGACTCATCAGACCTTGGTGTAACAGAAACAGGCTAGACTCACAGTTGGTTTATATACCTTTGAACTTTTTTAGGGTTTAGTACGAGCAAATGGCCGAAGGTCGTGAGCGAGTATGCCGCCGGTGTAAGTAGTAAATGAGAAGTGAGGGAAATAGGTGCAGACCATCTGGGTCCACACTCCCTATTTTGTCGAGTGACTCATCAGTCCCATGTTTCTCGAGGAAGTCGAATACACTCACTACCTTTATACCTGTTAAAGGGGCTATGTGAGTGGAGTTTAGTTAGAACGGATTACTATGCGGTGCGGAGATACACGTCAGAGGCGGGGCTAATGCGGGTACCCTAAAGGTTATCGCTTGACGTGTGTACCTTACGAACGTGTGCAACGTGGCAGGTCGGTCCGGCACGAACCCTAACATTCATAACCCGGTAGGATGGGACATCCTACCACCTCTCTCATTTCTGGCCTTTATATATAACGCACGCGTGACTCGTATCTGCCTTTTCTCTTACAATGCACACATCACTCTCGTACCAGCATTCTGTTCTGGTACTTACAATGCACGCGTGACATGTAGCATCCATCCTACCACCACCACCATTTGAGTATACTATTCTATTCTGACCAGTCACATCTCATCATATACAATGCACGTGTGACTTATATTCAAGGAGAACAACCATGCACTGTATCTTATATATTCTGTCTCATGTGTCAGACATACCGTACGAGGTGTCGTGACTTATGTCATGATACTACCCCTTTTTTGTAAATAATATTCTACTTCCTCGTAATCGTAATGGCCTGGAGGCGTTGGGAGGTGTTCACTGGGAGGTGTTGCACAGCCACTGGAGGCGTTGGAGGCGTTCACTGGGAGGCGTTGGGAGGCGTTGGCATAAGTACTTGAAATACTTATGCTGAGTCTCTGGAGGCGTTGCACAGCCACTGGAGGCGTTGGGAGGCGTTGGCGCAAGTACTTGAAATACTTATGCTGAGTCTTTGGAGGCATTGCATAGCCACAGGAGGCATTGGGAGGTGTTCACTGGAAGGCATTGCACAGCCACTGGAGGTATAGGGAGGCATTGGCGCAAGGGTTTAGGGTTTAGGGTTTAGGGGAGGTGACACCGAGCGAAGCGAGGTGGCACCGGATATTTCACCACTTAAGATGAGCACGGTTTCCTAGGGAATAGGTTTGAGGGGAAATCTCAAACGGCCTATTTCGTCCGAAGACTCATCAGCCCAGGTGGAAACCTTGTAAACCATACTACAGACCTTCGGTTTTATACTGTAGGGTTGAGGCTTACTAAGCGGATCAGTTGATCACTCGAAAAGGTGATATGAAAACACGTTACCGAAATACCGTCAGATTAGTAACGTGGGATCAGTCGCAACAAAGGAATGGACGGAAACGTACTTGTACCTAAGAATGGACCGGCGAGTGAAATATCCGAAGACACCTCCCACGCTGTCACTGTCCCTAAGCCAAGACTTTTACGCCACACCACCGGGTCAATGCAAAAGCCGAAGCGATTACTCACCGTTTAGGTTTGATCCGAAGACATCCGATTTGATGGCCGCCCTTAGCCGGGGGGCGTCTTCTTTTCACATTTATATGGTCATCCTGGAATTAAGATTCAAAATGAAAAAGTCAAAATGCTTAGCAAAGTATATGATAAAATAGAGCCTGTTTATGCGATCATTTTGATCCCCTAGTGAAGGAAATCGGCGGTCAGATTGTGGAGATAAAAATCAAACAAGGTCGTCTTGGGTATGGATGCAAAACCGGTATGAAGGTCGTGTTTCTGGGTCTTGCTGATGTGCTCAATGGATTCAGAGGATTCAGAAACCCCCATGAAAAATACTGGCATGGTTCTGGGGCAGTGTTTTGACATGATATGCCATGATTACCGATAGTAAAAAGAGGAGAAAGTTGTGCCATTCGCTCAGCTGATTTTATTGGGCTTAGCAATTGTTACCATCGTGTTCAGAGGGTTCTATATGGGTAAGGACAGGTGCATCCTTATTTTTAGCTAGCGTTCCTGAGGCTAGAAAAATCAATCTTTGTTGGGGGGGTAGGAGACAAGGTGTTTTCAAGGTGTGATATGAGCATACCAGAGACTTTGGGATGCATTCTAAAGCACTTCCAGAGATGAAATAAGGTTGGGGAAGGTGTCAGGCCTGTTCTAGGACAAGATATAAGATAGCCTATAGATGATAGATGAGACAAGTTGCACCATTCGCTCAGCTGATTTTATTGGGCTTCACCATTGTTGCCATTGTGTTCAGAGGGCTCAATATTGGTAGGGAGAGGTGCATCCTTATTTTTAGCTAGTGTCCATGAGGCTAGAAAAATCGATCTTTGTTGGGAGGTAGGAGGCAAGGTGTTCTCAAGGTGTGATATGAACATACCAGAGACTTCTGGAAGCATTGTAAAGCACTTCCAGTGATAAAATAAGGTCTTGGAGGCCATCAGGCCTATTCTAGGACAAGATATAAGACAATCTATAGATGTGGCCTATCCCATTGCATCCAGCCCAGTTTGACGCATTTTGGTATTATGATTCACCCTTGACGTCGTCTAACTTTGACTCTTCCTCCTCTTGGCCTCCTGGCCTTCTACTTCGATGTTCTGTGCTTGTTTCAGTGTGGCACTCACTCTCGTCGCATCTAGGACATATTCCTCTCTGCCACGTCATGGCTGCACAGCGCAGTATGGTTTGTGTGTGACATACTCAGTGCACTCACACTGGTTGTCATCCATGTCTGATCCATCCCGCACCCGGTCAGCCCAGTGCTGGCGTCACTTGCGTGACCTATGTACTCCCCCTTGAGTGGCATGCTCTGGGGTGTGTGCTGGGGTGTGGCTGTGTCCGTCAAGTTATACGCCTGTCATCGTCATGGCTGCAGTCTCGTCATATCCATGCCCCAACCATGTATACTACATCGTTCATCACATATGTTGTACAGACTGTGTGTGGTCTGGATATTGTTTATAGATGGTCCATATGCACTGTGAACAAATATCATGGCCTGACCATGTGATGTGCCCATGCTATTCGATTTTTACAGTAAATAGGGGGTAAATCAGAATACTAGACCATTCATCACATATGTTGTACAGACTTTGTGTGGTCTGGACATTGTTTATAGATGGTCCATATGCACTGTGAACAAATATCACGGCCTGGCTATGTGGTGCACCCGTGCTATTCGATTTTTACAGTAAATAGGGGCTAAATCAGACGAATGGTCCATTTGTACTACATAGTTTATTTATATTTTGTACAGTGTCTGTTTGGTCTGGATAGACTCGAAACTCTAATGAAGCTCATTTTGACGTCAGAAATCCCTGATTCTATTCTCGGGGCAATACTTAATCTCACGACGGCACACAACATCTACTAATACCTAATAAATTGATTCACAAAACCTCTAGTACTACTCTGCGAGACAGCACATGCAGCCACAGACGCGGCGAAGAAGTGCGAAAGGTCCAAAAAGGAGTCGGAAACCCCTATAGGGGGAACGCACACGAAATCGAGCGAGCCGAGAGCGTTGCGGGCGCAAACACAGACTCGGACATTGAGGGCAAGGTTGGTGAGAGGTGTGCAGGTCCTCAGAACATGATGGAGATCCCTAGAATGTTGCAAATGACATTGATCGATGGAGAGAACTTGAGCGCGATGATGCGTGGACGATCGATGACGGCCGACGACGGAGACGACGAGATTCGACCAGGGAATCATGGGGACCCTCTACTAAGGCATGTCGAAATTGGCTGAGTAGACTTCTTGAATTGCTGCTTTAAGTACCTCACACGGAACATGACCAACTCGTCAATGAATGACATCGAAATCAATGTTATTGAGCAGTGATATGTCTTCTAGTGACCCGCCGAACTTGCCGAACTTAGTGGCTGTGCTGTCTGCACGCACGAAAGGTGCGACTCGCTAATCGCACTCTGGCTATTTGCAAGCATGCCCACCGTTGCTGCCTTAAGTACCTCACACGAGCGACGACCAATTCTTTGATGAATGACATCGAAATCAATGTTATTGCACAGTGATATGTCTTCTAGTGACCCGCTGAACTTGGTGGCTGTGCTGTGTCTGCGTGCACGACAGTCGCGGCTCGGCTAATCGCGCTCTGGCTATCTGTGAGCGCGCCCATCCACTGTCGACTCTGGTATCGTGTTGCCTGCTCAACATTGCTGTGGGATGCTCCCTCAGCATCTGGACCTTCTGTATGACACATCCCATGTGTCTGGTCTGACCATTTCGATTTCAACGCGTCCATTCGACCCTGTGAGTGTCTTTGGTCACTTCTGCTCTGCTGATTCTTCTAGATCGCGTTTTGAGCTTTCCACATCGACGCGGTGGGTTTGGGAGGTCGGGTAGGACACCTTTGATGGTTGGTAGATGGTGTGGATGACCCATGTATGTTATGTTTGCTCTGTTCATACCGTTCTCGCTGATTTGACCCTTTTTGAGCTACCGGTGTCATTTTGACTCGTCTCGAGTCACAGCGTCCGTCGGTCGGTTCGCCATCCATCTGCCTTCCATTTCAATCGTATCCAACTCGTCTCGAAGCGTTTGGGCACCTTACGCCCCTCGACCCGATGACGCCACTGCCACTGCCACGGCCTCTCACCTCTCACCCCTCCTCACTCAACGACGACGATGACGCAACGACACTTCGACGCCGCCAGCGCCTCCACCTCACGCCCTTCATGTCGCCTCACTCGACCCGACGACGACCCGACGACGACGACGATGCCACTGCCACCGCCTCTCACCCCTCACCCCTCACCCCTTGGCACCCCTCCTCACTCGACGACGACGCCGCCTCCACCTTACGCACTTCGTGCCACCTCACTCGACACGACGATGCGATGACGACGACGACGCGACGATGCCACCACTGCCGCCTCCGCCTCTCACCCTCATCCCTCCTCACTGGACGATGACGACGCAACGACAACGCCACCGCTGCCTCCACCTCACATCCGTCGTGCCACCTCATCCGGCCCGACGACGATGACGCCTCCACCTCGCCCCTCATCCCACCTCAGGCGACAACAACAACGCAACGACGCCTCCACCATGCCCCTCATCCCACTTCAGACGATGACCACGACGTAAGACGACATCTCCACCTCGCCCCTCATCCCACCTCAGACGACAATGACAACGCGACAACACCTCTATCCCACCCCTCATCCCACTTCAAACGACGACCATGACACGCAACGCCTCCACCTCGCCCCTCATCCTACCTCTGACGACGACGCGATGCCTCCGCCTCCGCCTCGCCCCTCATCCCAGTGCAGATGACGACGACGACGACGCGACGACGCCTCGACAACGGACCCAACCCCACCACCAGAAGACTCTGGGGATGCGACGGGTGACGACGATCGTCATCCGGACACACCCACAGAGCCGCCTGACGCAGCAGAGAGCGGACGGGCAGGGAGAGCGAGGTCGAGGGTCAAGATGGTCGAGGTAAAGGTGTCGAGAGTGTCGAATGACGGCAAGTGGGTGATAGATGACGACGACGACGACGACGAACGTTGACCAGGGAGTCCAGGAAAGCCCACTGACGATGCTGACGAGGCGCAGGGTAAGTCCACGCATGGCGAAGATGCCTAGGTCGAACCGGGTGGTGAGATCGTCGACGAGAGAGCTGGGAGCGCCACGAAGCGAATCGCGGGCGCAGAGACCAGCGGCGAGGTCGATGGCATGTGCGCTGACACACTGGACGAGTGGGAGAGACCCACAGAAACCCCGAGAGTCGAACTCGAGGGGAGGGGGAGCGAGGTCAGTGCGAGCTTCAACGACGCACTTACCAGACCCGAAGGAGATGCGTCGGGAGCATCCACCAGCAGTAAGGGCGCCAGTAAAGGCCTAAGGAGCCGCGGACCGGGTCAGTACACCAGCATGAACGGACAGAGTCGAGGGATGAGGAAGACTCACCCAGGGGAAGCTCAGAGTCAAAGGACGACCCAGACAGCGAAGCAGTCGTATCCATGGACTCGATCACCTACCTAGAGCATCCTAGGGACGACAAGGACGACCGGTTCATCGAAATGAACGCACTCCGTCGAGGTAGCCAGCCAGGAGGAGGTGGGGGCGAGCAGGTCGGCTCGAGAGGAATCGAGGTCGACTGGAGTAGCCAGATCGTTGCAGAGGCCACCCAAGACGTCCAAGAGATCCCCAGAGGCGGGACGAGTGAGCCCAACGGCGATACGAACGCGTCAAGTCGAGGACGAGTCCAGCTCGAGGGGGAGATGTCGTCTGAGCTGGAAAGATAAGCGTCGAACCGGCGAGACGCATCTACCCAAAGGTTACCAGAGGCCATGGGAAGGCCCTGAGCGCGAGACGACGGTGACCGGCGTCAAAACGATGTCGACAGGTCGAGTCGTAGGTCCAGGAGGGCAGGTAGAGGTCCAGGTCGAATCGAGGAGTATTAAAGTCGATTTGAGGCACCAGATCGATGGAGCAGATGCCCAGGACATACCCGAAGGTTCCCAGACCAGCAGAACCGAGCGCCTCGTCGATACGAAGGCGCAATGTCGAGGTGAAGGGCCAGGAGGCCATATGGGCGAGAAAGCCAAACCGAGCGTCGCCGAGGCCGATAGAGGCCACCTAAGGGTTGTCGAAGGCGTCGAACACGATTGGATAGGTCCCAGACGCGACGAGGGCGAGCACGCTGTCGAAACGAAGCCGCTACGTCGACATAGAGGGCCAGGAGGCCAAAAGGAGGTCGAGAGCAGACCGGGAGACGTCGAGGGCGAATCGCAGCGCCGGAACGCGTCGAACCGGGCTGGATACGATGGGATAGGCCCATGGAGGGATGGCGAAGCGAGCGGCACACGCTGCGACTCGATACGAGTCGAAACGCGTCTGCTAGCTGGGCGAGACGGCCAGTCTGAATGGAATAAAGACAAGACCAAGGCGGACGTACCAGCACCATCCACACCACCATCCAACCATCCCAGACGTCCTACTCACCACCCGAACCCACCGCGTCGTCGAGGACAATTGAAGACACGATCTAAAAACAGTCAGACAAAGTCGAGGAGGCGAGAACGCTCACCTCGCGATACGGCCGCTTCAAGACCATATCGGATACATCAGATACACTGTATAGAACCTAAAGGAGTCAAGGAACTGGTCAGTACTCACCCGAGACTGACAGGACGCACAGG